>NMUG010005789.1:0-12932 GCA_002855965.1 Monotropa hypopitys | reverse complement strand
TATAAAGCATTGAAGAAGAAGAACCGTTGTCACTTCGTGTGGACCGGCCAGTGCAGAGAAGCCCTCGGCTTCCTCAAAGCCTATTTCTCTTCGGTTCCTCTTCTTCCAAACCAATGGAGGAAGAGTTGTTCCTTTATTTGGCCGTAATTCCACACACCGTAAGCTCGGTATTGGTTCGGTAGGAAGGTAACGAGCAACTCCCCGTGTACTTTTCTAGCAAATCCCTCATCAGTGCCGAAACCAGGTACCTTCCCTTAGAAAAACTTGCAGATGCCTTAGTTATTACTTCGAGAAAACTTGCACCATACTTTTTGGCACACACCATCATCATGACCGAGTTCCCTCTTTGGTCACTGCTAAGACGTATCGACCTCTCCGACCGAATAACCAAATGGGTCGTTGAGCTTGCAAACTTCGATATCAAGTTCCAACCAAGAATGGCCATCAAAGGCCAGATCCTTGCAAACTTCATTATCGAGTACTCTCCTTGGCCTAAGGTCCCTCAAATCGAAGAAAATGCTGCGACACCATCCCAATCAAAGCAACTGCTAGATAGAGAATTCTAGAGGATGTTTGTGGACGGCGCTTCAAACAACCGAGGAAATGGGACCGGGGTAGTGCTCATTTCGCCAGAAGGTATCATTCATGAGCACTCCCTTCGGCTCAACTTTAGCGCTTCCAACAATGAAGCTGAATACGAAGCCCTGTTCGCCAGACTCAAAGTAGTCGAAGAACTAGAGAGCTAGAGCCTATCGGTCTATAGCGACTCTCAGCTCATAGTGAACCAAATCAACGGTGACTACGAGTGCCAAGACGAGCAGATGGAAAAATATGTCAAGATAGCAAAGGAAAGGTTGGGGCTATTCAATAAATCCAAATTCAGCAGGTCGGCAGGGAGTAGAACGCTCATGCTGATGCTTTCGTCGGGATAGCTTCAGCTATAGAAGCCCAGGAGCAGAGAACAATCAGCATCCAGAGCTTGGACGAATCAAGCATAGACCTGCCGAGGCAAGCTACGATCAACTTCATCAGCCAAGGTCCAAGCTGGATGGATCTTATCATCTCCTTCTTAAGGGATGGTTCACTACCGGATGACAAGAGTGATTCCCACCGTATAGTTCACAAGTCGGCATGGTACTGGTTATGCCCTAACTCAAAGCTCTACAGATGATCATTTTCAGGACCGTACCTCTTGTGCGTACATCCTACACTGGTGGAAGGGGTGCTGTAGGAGCTTCACTCTGGCAGTTACGGCGCCCACACTGGAGGCAGATCGATCACGCATGGAGCAATCTCCCAGGGCTATTGATGGCCGAAGATGATGGAAGACGGGGAATAAATTGTGAAGAAATGCGATGCTTGCCAGAGATTTTCCTCAATCATCTGACAGTCTGTCGAAGAGCTTACTCCTCTGACCAGTCCATGACCTTTCGCTCAATGGGGCTTGGACATCGTCGGTAAGCTCTCTACGGCATCAAGGGGATTCAAATTTCTTATCACTGCCACAGACTACTTCTCCAAATGCGTAGAGGCTGAACCTCTAATCACTATAGAAGAGAAGGACGTAAAGAGATTTGCATGGAAGAATATTGTCTCTCTTTGGCATTCCATACACCTTCGTTTCTGATAGCAACACTCAATTTGTAAAGGATCTATTCACAAATTTCTGCGTCGAACACATCATCAAATTCTACAATTCATCCCCTCATTACCCCCCGGGTAATTGGCAGACCGAAGCATCAAACAAGAAGATCGATTGTGGAATCAAGAGAAGGCTCTAGGCAGCAAAGGGCAGATGGGCCGAAGAGCTTCCCAGCATCCTGTGGGCTTACCGAACGACCCCTCGGCGCTCCACAGGGCAAACACCATTCTCATTAGCCTTCAGCATGGAAGCAATTATACCATTAGAAGTCAGACTGACAACTATCAGAACCGAAGCATTTGACGAGGCTTCTAACAGTGCAGTAATTCAAAAAGATCTGGACCTGTGGGCAATTCAAAAATCAGTTCAATCGAATAATGTATAAAATTTCCTTAATCGTTTGAATTTTCATTCACAGTTTTAAATAGTTTTACAGGATGAAAATTCAAACGATTAAGGAAATTTTATACATTATTCGATTGAGCTGATTTTTTACAGGGTGTCATAAAATAATATTTTAAACAAAACCCCACAATCAAAAATTTTGTGCAGATCCCGTGTGCGCCCAGACCAACATGGTCTGGCCCATGGTCTGGCCATCCGTCTGTCCCAATAGCAAAACTGGTAAAAAATTATATAATTTTTTTTGTTTTCTTCCTAAGTCCTATTGATATTAACGAGACAATTTTGTATGGTTATTTTCTTATATAAAATTCAAAACATATATAATATAAAATTTGTTTAATAAGTATCAATTAGTTCTATTATACAAAGTTTTTAAAATTATAAAAAATGTTATAAGATAAACGATAATTGACGGACCAATTAAGATGGAAAAAGTACATTTTAAGGGTAAAAGTGGAAACTGGATTTATTTTGAGAGAATTTTATAAAAATAAAACATATATTTCGCAAAATAGAAATAAGGACCAATAATTTGAGATAGAGAGGGTACTTTTTTAATTAGTCTCATAAACAAATAACGATGAATTATACAAAAATAAAAATTATCAAATAATACTCAGTCTTTAACAATGTAAGTAAATAAATTCAAAATGAGCCTATATATAAAGAAAATGTGATCTTGAGAGACTTGAGAGAGAGGGTAAAAAATAATGCCAGTGATAATACATCACTATTGAGACGTGATATATAACTATTTTTTGATTTGCATTAATTACTCAGGTAAAAATGTCAAACGACTTCAGAAAAGACAGCAATTTTTATGAAGAAAATTTGACAATTTGAACTGGCAAACTTGAGATTTACTTCATCTTTTACACGTGGATGACTCACAATTTTCGATGATATTTTTCGACTAGTTTTAAAGTGACATTCCATTTGCAAAAATCCATGGTTAGTTTTCAAAAGTTATCCTTTGAGAGTTCAGATAGGATAAATACATGAATATGGGCTGCATGCAAATCAAGAGCTTTCCTTTCATTAGTTGCAGAGTCTAAGAACTTCAAGAGAATTCTCAAGTAAATTCTCATCATTTCTTCTTGTTATCTCTTCCCAAAAATTCAGGACTTTATTCCAGGTATTATAATTCTCAAGTAAATTCTCATCATTTCTTCTTCTATTATTTCATCCAAACACAGTCAATCAATCAACAGTATCCAAATAAGAGCAAAATATATACAAGATGATGCATGGCATTTTAAAAATGCATATATGAGTCTGTGTGTTTATGCATGAACTTGATCCATGAGGTTAATAATGGTATCAATTTGGAAATCACCTTTTGTTTTTCTCCAAAGATGATTTTAGTTTCTTGACTTGGGTTGTCATTTTCATTTTTTGGGAAAGTGTTTAATGATTCCAAATGCACATTGTAGTGTATCATGTGCTTTTTCTTTTGTATCTTCCCCTACATTAATAATCATCTAAAAATGTTCACTCTCTAAACAAAGATCTTGGCTTTTATTAGCTATCAGATGTAGAATTTATTCTCATCTGTTGACTTACAAGAAAAATGAATCCATGTATGAACATATTGTTACAATATTTTAAACCCTAGAAATTTATTGAGTTTCTTTTTCTTTTGTTTTGTTTGATGACGATTCTGTGAATTACATATATATATATTATATTTCACATTATTTTTTGAATTCTACATGTGGATCTCACATATAACACATATAAATCACTTATATTTAAAGTCATTAAATCAAGTCAATGACCCAGATTGAATGTCTCACTATCCTAGTATATATTAATATATTGATATTATATTATATTTCTACCTCATTATATTAATATACTATAATTCCACTTCATGATATTATATACTAATTCTAACTTTAATTTTCTATCTATCTCTCACATCTATCATCTTTTTCAATACCAATTTTATTTTATGTGATATCTTTATAATTTTTGTGCATTATTTTTATTTTGTTATTTTGAAAATTAGAATATTTTTAATTTTTTATTTACTTAATTTTTTGTGCATAGGTTTTTTCAAAGTGCCGAAGGCACATGTGCATGAGTTAAGTGTCGAAAGTACGGGTCAAATGTCATGCACACACAAAATGCACTAATTATTTTTATATTTGCTTTGTACTTTATTTTTAGAGTACCGAAGGCACACATCGAGTGTCGAAGGCACAGATCGAGTGTCGAAGGCACGAGTAGAGTATCTTCAGACACGTGTATATACTAGTATATATATATATTGGAGATGGTTCAATGGTTCAAGATTTTTACCCAAGATTTTGACCAATGGCTCAATCGAACTGTTTATGGGTTCCACTGTGATGATCCAAAATGTTAAATAATGTTCAAATTAATAAAATATATCACTTTGCAAAAATCTAATTCAATCAGATATCGGTAAATATTTAATTAATATATTTTTGTATAACACATGTTTCTGTCAGTTTTCTGCCAAATGGGAAAGGAAATGATAGCTTTTGCAATATTTTTACGTTTACACTTAGAGATTTGAAGTCTCTCTCTCTCTCTCTCTCTCTCTCTCTCTCTCTCTGGGATCTGTGTCACTGTCCTCTTTAAGCTGAAGTATCTCATCTTCTGGTAATTGTCCGCGCGTTGCAATTAAAATCTATCCATTGATTGATACATAAACTCAGTTGGGTCGATAATATATATGTATATATAATATATGAGAGAGAGAAATAGAGCATAAGAAGTCATTGCTTCCCGCGTTTTCCACCTCCAATCTCATCTATGTCATGCGTGCAAGCTATTCTCATAAACCTCAACCCACCACACCACATTTCCTGATCCTTAACAGTTTTTATTTCTTCGTAAGCTTTTCAGCATTCCTCATTTGCCCACTTCTCTATCTTTCTTTCTCAATATCTCTCGTCCACTTTTTCACATCACTTTCATCTTTAAAAACAGAAACAAAACAAAACCCATTTGGCCAAATTCTTTTTTTAAATCAGGTAACTCTCTGTTCTGATCACTTTCAGAGGCTTGAAATTGTAGACCATTTTCTTGCTGATTTCTGACAAAATATATGGAATTGCGGGTGTTAGGGATTTTGATCTCTTCGAAAAGCTTGAATAATTGTGAAATCTATGGAGTAGTGTTTTCTATTCTGCATGCTTTGAAAAAGACTGTTTGTCGTCATTTTCTAATTTTCATTTTTTTTAAAACGCAGTTATAAAACTTGTTTGGTAAATTTGGAACCTGTTTTCACAAAAGTTTGTTCAGAACAATTGAATGTCTTGGGTAAATATTAACAAGATGTTTTCGAGTTCTCGCAACCTATTTCCAATGCAGAATTAACACAAAGTACGATATTTATTAGTGTTGTTATAGTTTTGAAAACAGTTTTCGAAAAAGGCATTTTCCAATATTGTAGCCATAACAGTTTGATTTCTGAATTTCGTTTTCTAGTTCTCTATTCTTTTGCAGGAACCAGATTTTAAGGAAATTACATTTGGTTTTTTGGTTATCCTTTGTTGGATTGACAGAATTGGTTGTTTGAGATTGTATATTGTTATTATTGTATATTGAATTTGGTTTTGTTTCTTCTCTGGATTCTTTCAGATCTGGATTTAAACCATGGGGAACCACATAAGCTCAAAACCCCCTGAAACTCCAATACCAACACCAATCCATTTCAACAAAAATCTCCAATACACAACAGAGCTCAATTCATATGAAGCAGCGTGCAAACTCGATGAGGATTTGCAGTTTTTCGACACAAATCTCCAAACTCGAACTAAACAAGTAATCAACACACTAGCAGTTGGGGTCGAAGTTCGTGCACTTTCATTCGATTCGCTGAAAGAAGTCACAGAATGTCTTCTGGAGATGAATCAAGAAGTGGTGAAAGTGATCTTAGAATGCAAGAAAGACATATGGAAGAATGAGGAGTTGTTTGAGCTTGTGGAGGAGTATTTTGAGAACAGTTTGCAAACCCTAGATTTCTGCGCTGCATTGGAGAAATGTCTCAAGCGTGCTCGCGATAGCCAGTTGCTCATTCTAGTCGCACTCCAAATGTTTGATGAAGAGAGTGCTGAGAGAGTTGATGGGAGCAATAAGTATGAAAGAACCCTACAGGAGTTGAAGAAATTCAGGGATTCCGGCGATCCTTTCACCGAAGAGTTCATCCAAATATTTCAATCTGTTTATAGGCACCAGGTCCAAATGCTTGACAAATTGCAAATAAAAAAGAAGAAGCTTGACAAGAAGCTCAAATGCATTCATGCATGGAGGAAGGTTTCTAGCATCATCTTTGTTGCCACATTTGCTGCAGTGTTGATTTGCTCGGTGGTGGTGGCAGCCATGGCAGCACCACCAGTCGCGGCGGCTCTGGCTGCAGCATCTGCTATACCATTGGGATCAATGGGTAGGTGGATTGACTCTTTATGGAAGAACTATGAGACTGCTTTAAAAGGACAGAAGGAGGTCCTCAACTTTATGCAGGTGGGAACATATGTTGCTATTAAAGACTTGGATACTATACGAGTACTCACGGATCGGTTGGAGATTGAGATTCACTCGCTTTTGCACAATGCGGATTTCGCCATTGAAGAAGAGGGGGTAAAAGTTGGAATAGAAGAGATAAAGAAGCAGCTGCAGGCGTTTATGAAGAATGTTGACGAATTAGGGTTACAAGCTGATATGTGCAGCAGAGATATTCGTAGGGCAAGGACTGTGGTTTTACAGAGAATCATAAAAACTCCGAACCGTTGAAAGATCCTCGTCGGTAACATCCCATCCATTCTCACCGGTAACCACCAGCTGAAAACTGCTCTTATGATGAAAGATTTATCTGATTTTCATATCTGATTGATTCTATATATATATATATATATATATAAGATATGGGCTTCATAGTATTATGGAAAATAACATGACTGACTAGGCATTCAATTCATTTTATTGAAGTGTCTAGGAAGAGAATTTATACAATTCATGTACTTAAGATTCTCACTAAATTCAATGGATTCATTCTTTTATAGAAATGGTATTTTCCATTTGGTGATTTTCATAGTGAGTGTCTTGGAATATATAAATGCTATGTAATGTGTCCAATTGTGTGGTTCGATAACTAATTCAAGCATGCCTAGGAATACGAATTTACCTAATGTTTGAAGTATGGAGGATCCAGTGTCTTAACAAGCTCGCACGCCTAGGCACTGCAGCGAGGTGCAGCCGAAATGCCTTGAACACCTTGAGAAGAGGCACATTCGTGAAGCGTCTCGCCTAAACTATTGATTTATAAAGGAGTACAAGTTTTCAAAACACCAAATAACAACCTTCAGCGTAGAAGTGCTCACAATAGTACTTATATTCATGGCCTGCACTCCATCTTAACCCATTTCCCAGCATCTCAGCGCAAAGTCATCGAGTGAAACAGGTAGTTTCCTTGAAAAGGTTGAAGTACAGAACACCTAGACAAGTATCCATTGTAAAGAGAAGATTCTCTAGAGGCTACAAGATTTGGATATTGCACAAACTACCCTTTACTCGGCAACGATCAGAGGACAAATGAAAAGCACTTGTGAGTTCTAAGAGATTGAGAAACTCAGCATCCTTTTTACGTTTAGCAACTAAATAAGACAACAAGAAGACTAGTATAGTTCCCGGCTATACGTTACTAGTCGTATCTCGGTATCACTATCTCGATATCACAGAAGGTTGCAAAACAAGTTCTTCAAATATCCGGAAACAGTACGCTTCCACATAAACCACATTGATCTGTACTGTAGAAACTATCTTCACTTCATCAAGTTAAATACCTATTCACTTAAGATCTATGTAACGACCCGCCTCTACTCTGCACAATATTATCCGCTTTGGCCGCCAAGTCCCAGTGGACTTCCCAGAGGGTCACCATCCTTGGACTAATCCAAGATGAGCACACTTAACTGGGATATTCCAATGGGCTTTGACACTCATACGGTTTTAAAAGGCCTTGTGCAAGGTAGGTTCATGATCTATTATTTATAGTATATACAACTTACATCTACCAAGCGATGTGTGACTTGTCTACTGACCCGGGTTTCCCCTCTGAAACTCCAGTTGACACATTAGACTGGGGTGTCACAATCTCCCCCACTTGGACGACACGTCCTCGTGTGGGGTCAAATTCTCCTCCGGTCCCACATTTCTGGTAAATGCAGGCTCTGATACCATATGTAACGACCCACCTCCACCCTGCATAATATTGTCCGCTTTGGCCGCCATGTCCCAGTGGATTTCCCAGGGGGTCATCCATCCTTGGACTAATCCAAGATGAGCACGCTTAACTGGGATGTTCTAATGAGCTTTGACGCCCGCATGGTTTTAAAAGGCCTTGTGCAAAGTAGGTTCATGATCTATTATTTATAGTATACACAACTTACATCCACCAAGCGATGTGGGACTTGTCCATTGACCCAAGTGTTCCCTCTGGGACTCCAGTTGACAACTTAGACTGGGGTGTCACAATCTACTATTCTTTCCCTTAGGCGCATGTATGTGTCTAACCATTTGTATGCTATTAACTTTACAAATCAACCTTGTGCCCTCCTGTCTTCATAGTCTGTGGAATTCCCATTGCAAATCCTAGTGGTTTAGATTAATTTGTCACCTTGGTTCCGGTCACTAAAAAGAACGTAGAAAATGCACGATTTTACAATGGAAATTACCAAAATAACCAGTGAAAGATATACAGGTTTTGCAAGTAATATAGACAAAAATAATTAGAACTGCAACACAAGGAGATCATAACATAAAAAGAAAGCATTTATTTTAGGAAATGGCACCAAAACACTCTAGAATGACATGAGTTTGGCTCGGTTCTACAACAAATGCCACATACGTTATATATAAAAATGTAGTAATAACCACACGGATGTACATACCCAGTAATATTATTGAGTCATCAATACATGTAAAGAAAAGAGTGGAATGCAACTTTCACATGGCCAACAATGGAGAAGGTCGCATATGAAAGTATGTCGCAGATGCCAGATATGCGCAAACTAAAAAGACATACATTTTGAACCATCCGAATGAGAAAAAGGTTAAGAACGTACAAATGCTAGTGAAGGTCATTACACCTAGAAAGTTCATTAAGCACTTCATGGTACAAAGACCACGTTCTGTTCCTTCACGGGGGAAATGGCCTCGTAAATAAAAGTCAGAAAGTAATTGATCCTTGAGAGCAAATGTATCAAGCATCCACAAATCAATCATGTCTTCTGATGTTGGGATGTCATTGATAGGGATACGACGAATATGCATATGAACTTCAGAAGGATCCACTCCACAGGCATTGCTGAAGAAAGATGGGCAGCGATGCTTGTACCCAATAGTTATGTCATAAACTGCGGTAATAGTACACAAACTAAAACATGTTGGAAATGAACTTAAATAACACAAGGATAAGTATGGAAAATTCTAAAATTCTCAATCATATCATGACATGTAAGCTTTCCAACACCGATACATGCTAGCGAAGCAAACAAAGGCCACTAAATGGAATATGTGAGAAATAGTGAGAAAGGGAGTATAAAATAACCTGCATCCAAGGAGTCCTTCAAGTCCTCCAAACAGGCAGAAAACCCCTTTGTTTTGGGAAGCAGGACATTCTTAAGAATTGGTAATCCATTTTCAGCAGCATACTTCTGACTTCGAATGCACTTTTGTTCGCTGCATCACAGCAAATAGAAACTTAACGATAAGAGCGAAAAATTGCAATCTTGAAATACATGCCATGCTTTGTCAGCTAGGAAGCACGGATACTTCGAAAGTAGTCACGTATCCGTATCCGATACTCCTAGGATACCGATACTCGCCCGATACTCGCCCGATACATATCGGATACTCCTATTAAGTATCCTGTATTAAAATTATTGGTTTTATTTTCGGATACGCGGGCGATACGCAGGGGATACGCCTAAGATACGTTTAGGATACGGCGGGGGTTAAATTGAATTTTTTAACAAATTACAAAAGCTTACAAGGGGGAAACTGTAATTAAAATTAATACAAGGTATTATTTCTCAAAATATTCTACACAGCAGCAATCGACTGAATGAAATCCTACCTCTCCTGCAGTGATCGACTCCTGCAATTAACACATAGTAAATGCTTGCTACTAGACTACTGCTATTACCAATCCAATAATTATAAAAAATATATATTTTTACATATGTATCCTTGCCGTATCCGTATCCTACTTGTCTAGGTTTTGCCGTATCGCCGTATCCGTACCGTGTCGTATCGGATACCCGTATCCGTATCCGTGCTTCCTAGTTTGTCAGCATAATAACTATGAATCAATTGTGCTTTTTAACATCTCTAGATTTCCAAAAGACTTCACTAAAAGTCTCTGTAATACGCACAGGAATTTAGATGCAACAATACATCCACTTGATCATCAAGGAGATAACTGATCCGCAGAGGACAGAAAATTTGCAGTGATGCAATTGCATACATGAAACCAGAAAGGGGATGTAAGAAATTACGTGAAATCTGTGCCTTCAGGGAAAACTACAAGCCAGAGAGGGTCCTGGGGATCCTTAAAAGATGAAAGCATTTGGTGCATGATTACTCCATCGACCTGCCACCGCCTCTCTACTGGAATGAACTCCATAATATGAAATGACCAACCAAACACAGGTAGCTTCATCAAACTACTCTTAAGAATATACTTTATCCATCCAATTCGTCCCTTACGCAATGCAAAATCCCACAAGTACATCCAATCAACCTCGGTTCTATGGTTCGCAATAAGCAAAACGCGTTCCTCCCCTGCAGGAACACTATCTCCAGAGAAAACCACTTTGGTTTTGTTTATCTTTTCAAATAGAAAAGGCCACAAAGCTAGCCAGGCACCAAAGAAAAAGGATGTTATTTTTCTACTGTAGTGTATGCTGAAAAATCGTAAAACAACAGCTGTCACAAAGCCAGCATACACTAACATCATAAATGCTGTTGAAACTAATACCAGTAAACATGTAACACCCCTTAACACTCTTAGTGGTGTTAAAGCATGGTCACTAGGTCGATCACTTGAATTGAGACACCTGTCATCTTCCATCTTTGGACTTGCATCTGCTTCCATTTTTCTTGGGTCCTCAACACTTGCAATACCTTTGACGATGTTATCACCAAAAGGTCAATAAAGATGTTCCAAACAGTAACGAGGTCCTACAGCATCAAAACTTCTGATTTGTATACAATGAAATGAACAGGCCGTGTCTCGGCCAATAATGTGAAACGAGACTTGGCTTTTAAGTACTGATGATATAGTCAAACTTTCAGGAATGAACCGAAACGATGGTACATTTTGAAGAATTAGTGCCCTCAAGAATGTTCTACACTTATCCTGCAAAAAATGAATATTGTTTGGCACTTAGTAATATGAATATGACAATGTGAGTGAATTGAAGAACATACACGGCGAGCCCACTACCCTGTCAAATACACCAAAAGAAGCCTGGGAAAATACTATTTGGGTTATGTTGGGGAATCAAATAACACAGAATAAAAGAAAACACAAATCTACAAAATCCAGTGATTTATCAACCAAACAACCCATTGTACAAGCCAACAAGTGTATGCTTCAATTCGCTTACGGAACCTCTTCCAAAAACTCAATCAAAGGGATCCATGCAAACTCTCGTGGATGTACTTTCACACATGTTATTATATGCGTAAATTAATCAACCACAGTACAGATGCAACATTAATCATATTTTTTACGGAGACATGCATTAAAAGTTGAGTTCCTGGGACCAGCAATATGCGCAGGAGTAAAAAATTCTATTGATCGATATACATATGCGGGTGCATATATTTAAGATCTTATCTCAACTTTGACCTAATCATTATGAACAGTGAAGTATCCTATCAGGAGAAAGAAATAGTGTAGTATCATTGAATAGTCGAGGCATGAAAATAGCTTTGTAAGGAGTAAAAGAACCAAGCCCAAATGCCCAAATCAGTAGATCACCCAAGGAATTATTTGGAATCATGGAACAACAGTTGTAAAACAACACATTCGAGTAATTGATCAAGAAAATAAGATAAAAAGAAACTGGGACGAGATCGATGGGAGTGCCAGAGGTGGGATATAAAAGAAACGTCAAGATTCATACCTTTAGCTTCAATGGAGGTCGTCTCTAGACCTTTTAGGGGTTTGATGGATGATGATTCCATTCCATAAGCTTTGTAATGGTAAAAAATGTACAGCGCTTATCCGTGGAGTGGAAGACTAGAAGACTGGTATGCTAGTGGTAAGGCAGCTGAGTACAGAACAAATGGGTGGGTGGTTATTGAATACTAAAGGCAATATTTTGAAACACGTGCGGTCGAAGCGCTAAAATGATATCACAAATATTTTTAGTTATTTATTTTAAAAAATTACAAAAAAATGATTTTTTATAGGTTTTTAGCTGTTCAACCGGTGAATCAACACGACTTTCATTTTTTAAAACGATTTTTGAAAAATAATGGTTTTGGAGATGGACCTAACCTGTTTGATGACCGATTCTCCTTTCTGGTTTTTTAAACAGTAACTAAAGGATAAAAAAATGGGTTCTTTTGGGCCGGTCCCGCTCAATAAGTCCATTTTGATTCAGGTCTCAAACTAAAAGATGCCGTACCCGTTCCAGTCCCATTTTCATAGTCAATTCAAACTCAGTTCAGGCGATGGCGACTTCGGTGCATTTCTTCGAAAACCAGATCTCAGCTCAGGCGACGTCGACTCCTCTCAGCTTAGGTGAGAAAACCTTCATCTCTTCATTTCTTCGATAAGTTTTGATTTCTCGTCCAAACCCTAGATCATTTTTAGTTTATTTCTTCATTTTGACTGTAA
>NMUG010005788.1:0-12934 GCA_002855965.1 Monotropa hypopitys | reverse complement strand
ACTAAAATAACTCCAAAAATTCCAGAATTTTACCGACGAAATCAACTTAATTTTCTTAATCCGCATTAAAATTCTTGATTTTATTTTTATTAATTTAAAATTTATTTTTATCCGGGACGGGTGTTACAAGAAGTAAGTATAGTAGGGTTCCATTCAAAGTTATTTCTGTGGTTCTCTTGTTTACTTCAGAATTTCTTTCTGTTGTTGTATAATTTGTTATTCATATGTATGATCGTTCATATATAACAAATTCTTGTATTTCTTTGTCTTGTTATTTTTCTTTTACTGCTTGGAAATCAAGAGTGACAAGGCTTTGGGTTTGGTCCACTACAATTGGCTTGGAATTATAGCTATGTTAGTTGGAGCTAGTGGTGATGTTCATAGGTGTCTTGTTGGATAGTTGTTTATAGCTTTTGTGGGATTTATAGTCGTTTTTAGTAGTTTAATTTTATTGGTCATGCAAGAGATTTATTGTGGATTTATTATTTATGTTTCAGTCTTCCGCTGTCGTTTAGTATATTGGTTGGAGTTTCATTGTTGGCTGTTTTAAAGAGGAAATTGTGGTATCTTGAGTTAGTTTATCATAGATTGTGTATGTCGAATTTGTAATGTGGAGATGTTTAGTATCATTGCCATTCGATATTTACCCCATAGTGTGATTTATCGGGATGTGGTGTGACAACTTGGTATCATGGCTCAGATTGTAGATTTCGTGTTCGGGGACCGTATTTGGAAGTGGTAAGGCACTTAAAGTGAAAGTTATGTGATGGTCGATGGTTGTAGTTAGTAGTCGACCCTACGAAGTTGAGTTTGTTGAGGTTGCTACGTTATGTCGTGGTTGGTGAGTTGTATTGTTGAAGTCATGCATGCTAAGGGTGTCTAGTGAGTCAAGTAGGAATCTTGGACATCACTTGTCACACCCTAGATTTCCAAATCATTTTTTTGAAATATAAAATATGACAACATTGGACAAGTACTAAAACTCATATCCAATTCAAAGTGCAAAAAATAAAGGGGAATGGGGATACAAGCACACAAACAAGCAAATAAAGTTTAAATGGGAGTAAGACAAGTCCAAAACTAGAATACCAATGATCAAGTCAAGCAAGCTCCAATGCAAAGATGATGGCATCCAAAATCCTCCTCTAGGCATGGGAATCCATACCTAAAAATAGAGGGTTAGGCAAAATCCTTGTAGAGATAATCTAGAACCAAATATATTTGAAGTTCGGACAAGAGATGCGAGTACGAGAAAAATAAAGTATGCATGCAATAAGGACCATTTTCATATCTCTAAAACTCTTTGATTCTTAATACTATTTGCCAATTCCTTTTTCTTTTCAAACCATCCAATTTATCGATTTCATAAGATTTTTTCAAAAACCACTCAACTTGACGATATAAAGGAGTTTCTTTTCAAAACAATTTCCTTTTTCTTCCATAAAATTCAAGTTCATCAATTCATTAGAATTTCTTTCGAAAATGCTCAACTTAACAAAATCAAAGAGATTTGTATTTTCATTCTTCATCTCAACCTTGATGAAACAATGGAGGAAAATATCAAGTTCCACATCTTCTCAACCTTAACAAAATTAAGGGAGTCACGTATCACAATTATCTTTTACTTCAAGATTTATTAGGCTTCGACTAATTCCATGGTAGAAGTCCATCAACTAATTACCCATATAATTCCTCGTATTACCTGACCTATCGTGAGGGCCCAATCAAGCCCCCATTGTATAATGTCGTGGGTGCATATTCACCCAGAGAACGAAATTACCGAATAAGTATAATAGCCAACCCAACCCATCTATCATGTTTTAGGTCAAGTAAAGCATTCTATCGATTTTTTCTTGCAATCCATTAGATTAGGGCATCCATTCCTCCTAATCTTTCCAAGTGACCAAAACATGATTTTTATAGAATTGGTTTTAAATTCTCAAAGTTCAAGTAATAAGAAGGTCATAGCACCATTTTTCCAAAATCCATTTCTACATTCCTCAATTCAATTTCTTCATTTCAGGAAGACCAAAAAATTAGGTTTTATAAAATTTGGGGATTCATCAAATTAATTTAGGGATCTTTAAACTAAATTCATGGGAAGCCTATTTATATACATCAGACCTACAATACTCAACTAACTTGGTCAATTTCATGAAGACCCATGTTTTACAAAAATAGGGGTTTGTTCAAATTGATTTGGAGATCTTGAAATTAAAGCCATGGGAAGCTCAATGAGGTACAAACGAACACAAACCCTCAAGAAATTTAAGGGTTCACAAGACCCACAAACTTTACTTATAAAAAATAGCCACATTCCCTTAGAAATTTTAGAGAGGGAAAAGAGAAAACCAACAAGAGGGATACTTCAGATAGAAAACTCTACCTTTGGATGAAGACTTATACCCAACCCTAGATGAGGGCCCTTCGAATCTACCCCCTAAACATGGATGGATGTTTTGAGGTTACTCCACTCTATGAGGTTGAAGAATAAATCGAACCCACATGAGCAAATGAGTGACAGATATAGAAGAGAGAAGTTAGGACAGAGGAGGGAGAACTCACATGCGGATTGCTGAGGCAGAGAGAAAAGAATCGAGGAATAAAATGACTTAGAAAAAGCCCTAGGTTGATATTTATACTCAGGAGGATTTCCAAAAATACCCTTAATAATTTAACTCACGAATTTTTAGTAGAACATGCCCCTGTTTCCGGTAGAACAGAGGACAGCCACAAACCAACCACTGGCCACAAGCTTGCATTTCCGGAAGAAAAGATCCACTCTTCCAATAGAACGGGCCTCAACTTCTCCCAAATCCTCTCCAAACTCCCTCACCCATCCTCCTTCTGGTAGAGCAGGCTCCTTCTTCCTGTAGAAGGAACTGTTGTATTTCTCTTCTCCCCCTTCTTTTCTTGCTTTCCGAGTAGAGGGCCTTCCCTCCCTCCTTCCTTTTCCAATAAATGAAAGGTTCTTCCCTTCTTTCCCTCTCTTCTGCAATTCCTCCTTCTCTTCTTTTGGAAGAACAACTTATCCCAGCCTTCCCTTTAATCAGATTTTTGGAAGAGCAGGGGTTGCATGCCCTTCCTTCTTCTAGAAATACAGCCAACACCAATACATGCACACAACCAAAACATCCAACATACACACAGCCAACCAACCCAGACACCTCCAGCACATCCAGTACCAACACATCCAAAACTTCCAACTTCCATGAATTTCATTCCATTCTCAAAATATGAGACAAAGGATATGGACCAAAGCCCGACCATATTCCCACTAGTATACATACCTCCAAGACCATAACCAAGACCAACACAGGGCTCACATCCAACACCTCTAAGGACTTGAGCCTTAACCAAGCCAACTTTAGATCCTTCCCATACTTCAAACAAACTTCAAACTCTAAGATGATCGCCAAATCTCTACAAATCATATTGATTCTCCAACATTGGATTCTAAACATAGGAATAAGTTTAAATTTTTAGGTTGCTCTACCTCATCCACCTAAAAAGAATTTTGTCCTCGAAATTTCATCAGGACAAGGATATAGATAGGAGAACACAGTGTATCAAGAGGGTTCTCAATCTTCATAAGACCTTTCTCATTCACATAGGTCAATGCTCCCTTAAGAACTATTGGAGTCAAATACTTTATGTAATGTTGAAGAACACTCAGGGACCTTGAATTCAAGATCATGGGAAATTCTCTCGAGGACCAAACATAGGCTAAGTCTGCAATAGGCAGAGGATACACAGATATGGGGTATCATTGGAAAACCCATAGTGAAGTTGGGACCCACATAAGGAGGATCCATTTCACACTCCTCACTAATCAACAATCCAGACTAAGAGTTGTACCAAAACTTCCAGGTGCTACTAATGCAAGATAACACACAGGAACATTGAGAACACCAAAAAAAGATGGACTTGAAGGGAGTACGGGACTCCACACTTTGAATAATAACATGTGTTGATAGGGAAACAATAAATCCTGAAAAATCGTTCAATGGATTTGACAAATTAGTCTAGAGGGGGGTGAATATACTTTTTAATAATTTCTAAAATATTTAAAATAATTAAAGCGCAACGAGAGAAAGTAAATAAATAAGCAATCACCAAAACACTAATCAAATAAAGACAAAGATTTATTCAATGTATGAACAATATATTCAATCTTATTTACAAGGATTAATATCTCGTGAAACAATGGCCCGCGAACCTAAACTAAAAGGTTCGATCCGCAGAACACAAAATGTTCAGAATTAATTAAACATTGAGGTTTAATGTCCGAAAAAAAGGATATGCTGAGGTATGAACTCCAAAATTTCCGAATCTCAGAAATAGGCTGAATCATGAACGAGACATACAAATATTATAAATCTCAGAACCGCTGGATGTATACACACATATTGTATCACTCAGTGTTCTATTTTATGCACTGTGTATTCTCGAACTCTAATATCAAACCCAGTTAATACTATGTATGCTCAAAACAGAAACCTCAAACTTGTATCACACAAATAGAACATCAAACATGTATATCGCTCAATAGAAATATCAAACATGTGTATCGCACATTTGTGTGAATCTGTGAATCAAAATCGATCTGTGTAAAAATGCATGGGTTTCTGTATGCGGATTCTATATCGTACTTCTCTGTGAATTTTGCTTGAAACTGTGATGTGTCTCGCACCCCTCTGTAAATTTTTGCACTCACCTGTATGTATTTCCATAAGCCCCCTTTGTATATCTCTCAAGCCTAGCTTCTATAATTTCTATCACACTCACCCTCTGTGTATGTATCGTAAGCCCCTTCATATATCTCGTTGTGTATGTATATCTCTGGTGTGTGTCTCTCGTTAGCACCCTCTGTCTCAATGTTCTTCTCCACAGCTCTCTGAGTTCATTCAGTCAATGTATATACCAAAAACAAAAACAACGGTACAAAATAATTTTAGGAAACAAATATTCCTCACAACTGGTAAGTCCCCGCGAACGAGGGATTTGCCATAGAAATTGAAATCACCCAACTGATGTGTGAAGATTGCATATGGTTTTGGAAAGTGAGAACCCAGATCGAGTGATTTGTTGCATATTTGAAATTGGAAGACATTAATTTTTGGAAACTTGTTGTAGATGAACATTCGCAAATCAAATAGCCCAGAGCGATTTTGGAAACCCACTCGAATGAAATCGCACATATGCTACAATTTGAAACATTTCTCCAATCGGCTACTGTGATATTTGGAAACCCATCGCGATCTGAAACCTTCGATTTGTATCTCTGCGATTTGGAAAACTTCGTGAATTTGATTTCTAAAACCCGTAGATGGAAAACCTCGATTTGATTTTGGGAAGAGAGGATTCGCGAACTGATTTGAAAGGAAGAGAGCGATTTTGGAATGAATGCACGAATCTGGTGCGACTGGAAATCGAAGGAATTCGATTTTGGTTTGATTTTGGGAAGATGCCTTGCGGGAAGAATCTTGAACTTCTGTGATTGGAAACCTCGCGAATCGCATGTGCGATTTGTTTGGGAAGAACCCGTTTGGGAAGGAAGATGCTGGATCCCTAATTTGGATTTGGGCACAACCCGAACCTGCATCTGAACCGGGTTGGTTGGAACTAGTTTGGACTTGGGTGAAGAGTTGGGCTGCTGGTCTTGAATCCAAAAATGGTTTCTTGAACTTGGGATGAAATTTGTTTTGGGCTTGAGGCTTGATTTTTGGGCACTTGAATTTGTAAATTGTAATTGATTTTGGCCTGCAAAAACAAAACAAACCATTTTTACCAATTTTGATAAACAATATATAATTATCAAACACTTTTTAATTAAATGTCAAATGTTAAATTAAATTGATTCTAATTAATTGAATAACTAAAATTAATTATTTCAAATAAATTGTACATCCAACAAATTAGAATATATATCCCGGAAAATAGTCAACAATAAAAATACTAACAAATCCAATGAAATAATGTGACTTGGGATGATGGAACATCATCCACCTTAAAGAATTTCCATACCACAAAAAAAGTTTAAAATGAAAGGATGTCGCTCGACACCCTCACAAACAGACCACATTGTTTTAACCCTCTCTTTCAATGGACATAGATAAAGCATTACGCCGAGCCTTGTGACTTACCATACTCTCTCACCAACACACATAGACTATTACATCTTTCACCACTCATAAGACGAACTCCACACACTCACCTAGTGTGGTACCAGAATGATTACTGAAAGTTTGATTTGAGATTGCTGGTCAGTCGCCTTATCAGATCAATCCCTTGAGGTCATCCCTACACCACTAGACATAGGCAACTCACCTAGTCAAGTCCAAAAAAATATGTCAGTGTAGTCGACAAAGTGGTACACACTCTCAAACTCACCGTCATAATGAATCTGCACAACATCCAAAACCACACATTATAACTCAGCACCAAGCCACACAGCTACCCATTCTCATAAAGGAATGACACCTGCCAGGAATACACCCCAACACCACCATCACTACACTTCTTACTCCTAATGGAAGGACACTCTAAAAAGGTGAACCACAAGGCTTTAGACCCGATCCCACTCACCATAAACACCAAGGACTCTTGTTGACTTGAATTTTTTTCAAAAGATGAAAGAAAACAACAGGTATCCTTTCTAGGATTTTAACAAAAACAACCATGAAGGGCACTAAATGACTCAGACATTAGGGAACACAAGTCAGGGATCCTACACCAGAAGAGAATTCAATGATGTAGTATCAAGCACATGGGTTTAAATTTACCTGAGAAGTAAATTCTCCCTACTTTCTATCAACTAGAGTGGAATGGACAATGATGACAAAAGTGGGTATCAACAGTCCAAGATAGGACAACAACAACCACAAGTCAAGGATAGACATACCAGAGGTCAAGCATTAACAATAGGCTACTAGTGATCCAACTCTTCTAAAATGGGAACGAAAGTTGAACTATTTCATCTGCAGACATGGGGTTCAGCAACACTAGACAAATCCAAAGGATGTCTACAACTTGCCAAGATTTAAATCACCCTCTCCAATTTCAAACTCAACCCATACATTTCCTTGTGGGTTGGTAAAGTCCTAATAGGGATCCCATTCTCATAAATGAACCTACTACATACTACCACTAAACCGTAATACTTGTATGAGGGTTAACAACATCTCCTCAATCCTACCAAAGTCAAACAATCTGACTAGCATGCATCATTTGGATCACTTACTCCTAGTCAACATACTTACAGTTCTCATTCCTTCACCAGTACTAAGATGTGATCCTATTTGCCCTATTTCATCAACTCTAGTGCATTCCACATTTCAATGTACTCAATCACAAGGTCACTCCTTATTCCAGTCCATCCATTTCTAGATGATCCCAATTCGTTCCGTAACATTTAAAATTGCCATCTTGACATTTACAAGTTCACACAATGTCATTTATGAGCATAGTTTGTTCTTCTAACCACCAACACCAATACTTGAATGTCTAAACCCAGCTCCACTTGGCCAGAAATCACTACCCAAACCCATACATCATACTCCATCAGTGGCCCATATCCATCTCACCAATATCCTTGATTCTTCACTAGACATTTCACACAATACTTAAGCATGCCTTGCATCTGATTTTCAATACCAAACTATATTCCAATTAGAGAGCAGGTTCCAAACATCAACATATTCTAAATTTTCAAGTGTCATTGCTACTCCAACTTTCTCAATCAAAGCCATACTTCCATCAAATCCACACAATGAATGCCAAACACTCTCATAACCATAAGAGGTATCACCCTAAACTTTAAGGTCAAGACCACTTGTCCAATATAATGTAAGCACAATACTCTCAAACCGCAAGAGATTTCACCTTTTTCAACAAGGGGCATCACCTAATAATCATTCAAATCACATCTTAGATGCACCAAGGTGAATCATCCACATTCAAGCCAAAACCCAATACCAATAAAGATCCCAAAATTACTTTCATCTTCTCTAGATGTTCGAATGTCAACACACTCCTTCTATTTTGCATTCTCCCAAGTCAGACACTACCAATCTGTCCGTAACATTTCTTCCCAGTGATGTTCCTGGTTCACCATATAGATACTACATCTACTTGACAATCATCCCTATTGCCTCAAGTATTATCATCCTTCTCATCGTCCATGGCCAAATGACCCACAATAACCACTGCACAATGTACTTCAGTTTTACCTTGGCCACCAAATTTCCAAGGACAACACCATTGGAGGGAACAACTCATCATCACACCTAACCAGAAGGAAATCCAATCACTCTAGGCTCATCTACTAGTTGGTCATCACTCAATATGAGCATCCAAAAACAATCCCAAGACAAGGGTGAGGCATTCACCCCAATGCTCAAAATCAGACCATACCTCCATAGAGAGTGACAACCTAAACCCCATCAACTCAACCCTGAGTTACACTCCTCTTATGGAGACATAATCAACCCCTAAAGATAAATAGGGGTTCACAAATCCATTAAAGTACTTACACCCCTAAGGTGCAAAACAAGAATTTAACCTCAACTAAGGAGATACATTGGGTCCCCTCACCACTAATGGATAAAATCTAAACCCAACATCTATCAATCCAAGCAAAAGACATCAATAATATAGATGATTTGAGGGATTTCCCACAATCCACCTCTAGAACCAACAAGAAGTGAAAAGGATTCTACCACTAAACCTCACATCCAACTCACCTCCTCAACTTGGAGGGCAAGAACTAGGTGATCTAACCTGGTAAACACCTACAAGATCCACTTCTAAAGATAAATGAAAGAGTCAACTAAGGATGAAGATCAACGTAAGACTTTGAAGTCAAGAGTACATCCCGGGAATGAGGCAAGGACCATGGAACATCCGACCTAACAGTCACAAACAAAGATCCACTTCTTGTAATCAAGGCAAGGATCACTCGTCAATGAAGGCGAACGGAAGACTCAGAAGTCATGGATCCACATCTCAAAAGGGAGGCAAGGACCACCCAAAATTAACAAATTTGAGTCAAAACTCAACAAGGGACAATAGACTAACTCAAGAAGTCAACTAGAGGATCGACATCGCTCCAGGACATACCAAACAAAGATTTCTAGGAATGATCCCACAAATTAATTTATAGAAATAGTGGTACCTCATGCAATGCACACACACAAGCACTCCAAGCACATCACATGAAATCAATGCACCCATAGAGACTAAATGTCTCACCAAAGTGTGGAAAATAAAAGGGAATGGGGATACAAGCACACAAACAAGCAAATGGAGTTTATAAGGGAGTAAGACAAGTACAAAAATAATAACAGTCCGGGTACATGAATTTTAAGCAAATACAAAACTCACAAAACTAGAATACCAATGACCAAGTCAAGCAAGCTCCAATGCAAAGATGATGGCATCCAAAATCCTACTCTAGGCATGGGAATCTGTACCTAAAAATAGAGGGTTAGGCAAAAGTTTAGTAGAGATAATCTATAACGAAATATACCTAAAGTTGGGACAAGAGATGCGAGTGCGAGAAAGTAAAGCATGCATGCAATGAGGACCATTTTCATAACTCTAAAACCATTTGATTCTTAATACTATTTGCCAGTTCCTTTTCTTTTCAAACCATCTAATTTATCGATTTCATGAGATTTTTCCAAAAACCACTCAATTTAACGATATCAAGGAGTTTATTTTTTAAAACAATTTCTTTTTTCTTCCAAAGAATTCATGTTCATCAATTCATTAGAATTTCTTTTAAAAATGCTAAACTTGATGAAATCAAGGAAATTTGTATTTTTATTCTTCATCTCAAACTTGACGAAACAAGGGAGGCAAACATCAAGTTCTGCATCTTCTCAACCTTAATGAAATTAAAGGAGTCACGTATCACAATTATTGTTTACTTCAAGATTTATTAGGCTTCGCCTAATTCTGTAGTAGAAGTCTGTCAACTAACTACCCGTATAATTCCTCGTATTACCCGACCCATCGTGAGGGCCCAGTCAAGCCCCATTGTGCAATGTCATGGGTGCATATCCACCCAGGGAATGAAATTCTATAATAAGTATAATAGCTAACCCAACTCATCTGTCATATTTTAGGTTAAGTAAAGCATTCTATCGATTCTTTCTTTCTATCCATTAGATTAGGGCACCCATTCCTCCTAATCTTTCCAAGTGACCAAAAACATGATTTTTATAGAATTGGTTTCAAATTCTTCAAGTTCAAGTAATAAGAAGGTCATAGGACTATTTTTCCAAAACCCATTTCGACATTCCTCAATTCAATTTCATCATTTCAAGAAGACCCAAAAATTGAGTTTTTATAAAATTTGGGGATTCATCAAATTAATATAGGGATCCTAAAATTAAACTTATGAGAAGCCTATTGATGTCTCAACCAACTTGGCCAATTTCATGAAGACCCAAAATCTAAGTTTTGACAAAATATGGGTTTGATTGGCACACAATATTGTTGTTTTGTGTGCCTTTCTACTCCTTTTTTATCGCATTTACTTATTACAATACTTATGTTATGTACATATGTGTTTTAATCTTGTTTTCTAGTGATTGTTTTGTTTACAGGCCATTTTGCTATCCCTTAATGCATTTGGATGCCTACAGAACCTCCTGCAACTCGAGCCAGCACCCGACCATAGTCCGAAGCAACAAAGAAGCATTTTGACCAAATATGGTCCAGGTACCAGTCTCCCGACCCTCCGGGGACCGGTCCATCCCCTAATTCCTGATAAATGAATTTCAGCCTTCCAGAAGAGCAAGAAGAAACAAATCCAGAAAATCCTAGCCAGTGATCGGTCTCCCGAACCTCCGGGGACCGGTCTCCTAATTCTAGAGAGACAAGCAAAAGGCTAGGGCTCGGTCTCCTATACCGTCGAGGACCGGTCTCCCAAGGACAGTGGGCTAAAGCACAAGGTAGAGATCGGTCTCTCAACCTTTCGGGGACCAGTCTCTCGGGTCATTTTCTGCACTTTTTATATTTTATTAAGGGTATTTTGGTCCCTAATTTGTGGGGGTATATATTTCGATGTATACTCCGACCTAAGTACGTTTTATCATATATTTTTATTCACTTAGGGTTTGGGGAGGAGGGATCATCCCTCTCTACCTTCCTTCAACTTCTCTCTAGGTTTAAGCATTCTTCCAAGGCTCCAATGTACTTTCCTTCTTCTTTAACATTGTAGGTAATGTTCTTCTCTTTCTCTCTATCTCTTTACGTACTTTATCTATGCACTTATGTTTTGTCACTTTCGTATTTATGTTTCAATGAATGTGTTTCTTTGTGTTCCTTCCATTTCTAGGCTCATAGTAGATTGTATGGAGGTCTAGCCTCATCGGTGTGGTCATGGAGTGACTAGCACTCCTTGACTTAGGGTTGATTTGGCTTCGCCTTGTATTGGTTTACATGTGAGTAGGTTTAGGGTATCTCATGCTCCTAGGTTAGGTCTTGACTCAGCAGTGTTACCACCTTGATACTATGCGGCCATTGATGTGGCACATGCCATGCTTGGTGCTATGGCCCGCCAAGTGCTCGATTAAATATATATTGGAGATAAGTTACCCCGAATCCACTCATCTTATGATTGTTTGTTGTCTTGAGGTTGTATTGGAGCTTGGAGTATATGGTTTTGTTGTACCGAAAGCAACCAAGAGAGGGGGTGAATTGGTCTACTAAAAACAATTACCAATAAAAACTAGTTTGCAAAACAAGATTAAACCACTTTGAAAAATAACTTGATAATGAGTAGAACAACTATTTAATCCTTTTAAAATAGATTTTAAATTAAAAGTTGGGACTCAAAGATCAATACTCACAAGCCTTCCGTTACACCTAAGTTGTTGCAATACGGCAACGGTTGAGGTTTCCGGCGTTGAGATTGATCCAAGAATGCAAATTTGAAAACTTTTGATTTACTATGATATATTCAACTTAAGCTTGAAATAATAAAATTTCAGAATGAAAAACACAAAGAACACAAGATGTTATAGTGGTTCAATAGGGCATGTCTCTCCCTACCTACATCCACTTCTTTCACAATTCGTGAAAGTTCTACTATCGCAATGTAACCACAATCGTGATTACTAGTGGAGTTACAACTTTTAAGCCCTTCAAGGGTGGCTTTCCAACCTTACACCAAAGACCATCAAGGGTGGTCTTTCAACCTTCAACCAAGGGGTTACCTTGTACACAAGTATAGAAAAGAAATTGATCTTTGCAGGAGTATGTTTCTCTCCTTTACAAGTAAGATCAAAGAGAAGAAAGAATGAAATTGAAGCCCAACTTGAATGAATCCTTCTTCTTGAGATTGCTACTGCAAATTTTCAGTAGTTGTATGAAAGTTCAAGCTTGAGAGAAGAGCCAAAGTTCTTTAGGATTGAGAGAGAGAAGTTGGTAAAGAGTTATGACCAAAAAGCTTTAATCCAAGCTTTTATATTTGCCTTCAATCTTCATAGACGTTGAGTGGCATATATGACATTACAATATATTTTATTTAATCTCTACATCTCTTTGCAAATAAAAAAGAGAGGGACCGTATTTTAGACCGGTAGTCCGGCCGGTTCACCGACCGGTGAGTCGGTTGGCAAGCCGGTTTGACATTTTAAATTTAGGCTCTCTTCCTTTCAAGTGTCCTGTAAATATGTTAAGTGTATACATGCAAACGACAGAATATATTTTTCAGAATATTATTCAAATATTAAAAGGATGGATTATAAAACATATCCAACTTTAGAAAATGAATTCAAAAACATTTCATCTTCACAAATCTCTTTTCTTCTACTCAAATATTCTTTCTATACAAGAGAGAGATATTTCTTGGATGCCATATCTTTAGCCAATCAAAATCATATACATATTTTAATTAAGATTCAAATCAAAATATATAATT
>NMUG010005787.1:0-12935 GCA_002855965.1 Monotropa hypopitys | reverse complement strand
AATGTTCAAAGCAACCAGTGACGTGTTATATTTGTGGTCAACAAGGTCATAAGAGATGGGAGTGTCTTCAAGTTGGAGTTGAAGCTTCATCGATTGAGAATGTGCCAGGTAGAAAGCAAGGATTTGCAAGAAGTTCTAAAAAGAGAGGGAAGAAATGATCATGAGGTGTAACTAAACAGAGTTGAGTTTGGTGGTAAGAATGTTTTGGCAAACTAAGAATATTAATCTAGTTGTGTTTAAATTTCGGGACGAAATTTCTGTAAGAGGGGAAGAATTGTAATACCTGTTTTGTGGTTTAAGGAAATTAATATTAAATAAACGAGGTTTAGAAATAATTTTGATCATCACCAAATTTCAAGAGAACGTCCACATCAAGGTTAGCAATGTTTTAGCATATTTGGTTTTGTCATTAGGCTAATAAATTGAGTTTAATTTGAGTTTAATGAAAGTTTAATCAAAAGTCAAATTGAGCGAATTAAAGCCGTTTTAATTCATTTAAAGGCATTAAAACATAGATCTCTAAGTTATATAATCAATAACGACCATAGAAACTGAATACAAACAAGATTAGGAGGTTAAATCGCAGCCCGAAGTTAGGATTTTCCGATAGTCGTGTGTTCTGCCGACCTGTTCTTGGCACCAATTTGAAGACTGGTATACCGGGCAGCATATCGACCGGCATACCGGTTGCCCTACCGGTCTTCACAAATTGTAAAGCTAAGGAGTAAAAAGGCTAAATGGCCAGAATTTGGCCTAACCGGTATACCGGGTGGTACACGGGGCGGTGTACCGGCCTTCGTAATTGGAGAAGAAAAGTCACTGCCCAAATTTTGCCTCAATCGGCATACCGATCGGTATACCGGGTAGTATACCGGTGGCATACTGGTCTCCGTACCGGTTAGTGTTAAAATCATAAAGGACTTGCCTCGGACATAGGAAAGTATAAGGTAATGTAAGAAATAATCAATAGAGCATATCCCAGAGGTTTAAGAATTAAAATAAAACTGGAGTAAGAGAAATAAAAGAATAAACAGATTAATAAATTATTTAAGAAATTCTTGATAGTAATCCTAGCATTGTTATTTTATTTTTAGGACCTTCAGGCAGACCTTTTGGACAAGGTGATTGACAATATTTAAATTAAAAGAATTTTCAAGTATGTTTTAATTATGTCCGTTTTCCCAGAATAGTAAGTAATTCTTTTATTAAAGTGTTTTAATTATATTCCATGGATTAGAAATATAATTGCAAATCTAGTACATGCAATCACAAAGACAGTCCCCATAATCCAGGGGTGATTCAGGAACTGTAAGCCGCGGGTGTTTAACAGATGCCCAAAGGCATTTTAAGCCATAAGAGGCATTGTCCATAAGCATTGGATATGCAAGGACATAATGAAGAAAGCACCTATCAGTTGCCGGGGTGAATTGCCAACTCACTGTCTCGAAGATTCGATTAAGCGTCAGATGTCTAGCTTAAATCAACCGGGGACGCATGGGAATCGCATTTAGATGGCGTAAGATCAAGATGAGGATATATAAGGATAAGAGTAAGCACATCAGTACAGTTAATAGTAAGAACGGGTATAAGAATAAGATCATGTACGAAAGTGCGATACAAAGGTATGAATAAGCACAAAAGTGCATAGAAGAATAAGAATAAGCACATTAGTGCGGATAATAATAAGAATAAGCATATGATGCGAATAATGGCAAGAATAAGAATAAGAGGTAATAAAGATTTGTTAGCTTATTGTTTTAAGAAGTAAATACAGAATTCCTGTTGGGCATTTTATAAGAATATAAGAAGGTAATTAAGAAGCTAATAAGAAAGACAATAGGGATTCTGTGGTATTCCAAAAGGTATAAGAAGTTAAAAGTTTTACAAGTTATGGATATACGGATGAGATGTGATTTAATAAGAAGTATTTTTTCCCATGGCGTTAAAAACCTTTTGTCTAATTATTGTCATTCACAATAGCATTGCTAATAAAAAAATATATTTTCCAGGTAATCAGGAAGAAGGACCCCACCAGCCTCAGTACTAGAAGACTTGGGTAAAGTAAGTAGTTAGCTTAGTTCAGCTTGTTTGTATGTTATTATGGCTCTCAAACAGTTTTTATAAAATGTTGTAAATAAGTTAGTTGTGGACCCTTTGTTGTATAAATGTGTATAATGTAATATAAATGAACTATAATGGTTATAGAAAAGTATTGTAAGAAATAAGAATATGTTTTCCGCAGCTTATTGCATTTCCAGTTAATTAAAATATAATTGGTAATTAAGTTAAGAAGTGTCTAAGGTGATTGAGCAAATCACCTAGCATCTATCACGATAACTTTGGAAATGAGTCAAAGTCGTAACACCTAACATGGGCAACTGGCATGCACTGTAGACATGCTTGTTGCATGCTCCAATGTGGACTCTTTGGAGTCGAGGGCATGTATGTCGTTTTACATATCTACCTCCTCCGATAGTCCCAAAGCCCTGATTTCTATTTACATGCACTTTCCTAATGCTCTGGAAATTGTGTAGCTGGAGAGATGCCTCCGGTGCTGTGCCCCTTTGGCCAAATTTGCTTAGCGATCTCCATCGTGCTCCAGATCACTTCTGATATGAGGTGCCGATATGTGGTCTATACTTCGGTGCTCAGTTTCGAATACTTGTTGTGTGCGCTTAATGCTGAAACACCGAGCCATGTTGACTCCGACGATCCTGTCGACTGCAGACATTTCAGCCCACAAAAGATATTATAAAATATACTTCAATAATATTTGATTATGAAGATCCATCCTTTTCACGATAGTTTGTGAAATAACTATCTTTTCTACATCTTGTATCATACTCTATTTCTTTTACAACAATTCCATTTAGATTTTAACTTTTTCAAAATATTTAGAATTTAGAAAATTTAGGATTCAAATATAAAAATGCAATTTCAAAAATCATAAAAAGTTTAGAAAATTCAAACATGTAGAAATGTAATCTATAATACAAAATTAGATGATATGACCCCATTCAATGGTTTAAAATTTATTATTATTCTTATTTTGAAGTTTCTTACGAATAATTTGAAACATTGATAAATATTAAAATAATATTTTAAATAATTCTATACAAACTCAATTCAATGAGATAATTATAAGTGTTTTGTTTTTGTAATAATTACCGTTATTTGAATAAAATCTATTCTGTATATTAAAGGGGAGCAAAAATGAAGCTGTGTAGATTTTTATGTTGTCTAAAATACCCCTAATATAATAACTGCCTATAATATAAAATTTTAATCTATGTGAGGGGTGAGGGGTAATTTTGTTCACAGCCTTGCATACCCACAACCCACGTAGTGGGTGCAGCCCCTAGTAATTGTTTAATATGGTCGAACTAAGGTTGAAGTGTGCAGTCTGTCTCCTCTTTTTCTCTCCGTCTATTATACTCCACGCCAACGTTTTATGCAGGAAAACCGTTTATGGCGACTCCGAAGCTCTTACTATCAAAGCTTCTTCGTCGCCATTCACAGACTCTTACATCAATCTCTTCTTCTGTGTATTCATATTCCTCTACATCTTTTTCTTATTCAACATTCTTCACGCAATCGAGCAATCGAGAGACCCCCCAAAACGATTGCGGCTTTCAATTTTCGGCCGTCCATCCGCTCGCTCTTCCCTACGGTTTTGCGTGGTTCCGCTCTTTCTCCACTCGCCACTCGGAATATGGTCGAGATTTGAGTCTGGAATCGACAACTTGGCCTCAGGGAGAGGAGCTCTCCGACCTAGGGGTTTCTTCTGCTACCGCTACTGGTGAGGTTGATGGCTCGGAAATCGCAGAGGCACTTGTCAGTGCTTCTGACGTTGATGGCGATGGGGAGACGATTCTTCCTGTTCGTGCACTGATTTCGTTGCTTGATTTGTTCCACGACTCGACCGGCTGGCCTTGGTGAGAAAACGAAGAGGAATCATAAGAATAAAATTCATGAAATTGCGGAAGACTTTATATTTATTCTATTTTGCGATGAAAAATCGTTGTAATTGGTCCTCACAGGGTTAAGTTTTCCACGTTGGATCCGTGGGAAGTCCTAAGTGAAACCGAAACTTGAAATCCAGAAGGAAATTCCAAAACAATTAATTAAGCATGAAATTGGTGATGTCCCCCACCATATCCTCGAAATAGTCCGCATGCGTCAAGTTTCCCTATGGTTGGTTGATGAGAAAATGTTGGTAAGGGAAACAAGGCACGCTAAGTGATCCCTGCAGGTTTCAGTTGTACACGTTTGAAAGTTTGGAAATTTGACGTTAAACAAAAAAACTATGTTCTTTTCTGGTCCTTTCTTGTGTTCATTAGACTGTGGTAGTAGCGGTCAATCTCCAGTTCTGTTGATTACAATTCACTGAAACTAGTGAAATAAGCAAGCAGAGATGTATTTAATTTTGTTCGGTTGCAGACAAAGAATACTTTCTTGGTGCAGGCCATAACGGAATGGAGAATTTAGAAACTGCTGTAAGTTGTTTGTTTCTGAACACCTAAACTGTGGACAACTTAAACTAACCATGCTGTAATCTAGTCTGAACTGGGTATAGTCCATGTTTTGAATTTAATTCATATCTCAACAATTGCATGGATGATGCGGGAAAATCACATTGTCAATCTGCTTTTGTTTTTATTCTTTATGATCCGGTGTCCCTTTTCATAACTGATGATTTTCCAGGTGGGTAGTAATTGCTTCCTCCACTCTGGCTCTTAGAATTACACTGCTCCCCGTGCTTATATTGCAACTCAAGAAATTGCAAAAAATTGCAGAATTACTTCCTAAATGTGAGTCTTATTTTCCATCTCTTTTAGTTTGCATATCTGAACATACTGTAACCACAAATGTTTAACAGGTATGGGTATGCATGATACCATCAGTTCTACAACTGGCTTTTGTTATTTTGAACTTATTTGATTCACAATTTACCCCTCAGCAGACTTTTGATCTCCATTTTCGATTGGTTTGAAATGCCTTTCACTATTCCATTCATTGATTTTCCGATTCACTTCACAACTATTTTCTTTTCATGAAACCGATTCATATTGACGACTCACTGAATCGTATCGGATCGTACAATTCTACCCACTCTGACTATTTTACGTTGGTTTAACGATGTAAATGCGAGACGCAGTAGCAAGTTTTCTTGACATACTCTTACATCCCAGTAGACACTTCAATTTGACTTCAAATAGATTTAAGTCACACTTTGGGCGGTTCCAACGATGAAATTGTTACTAAGATTGATCTGTAGGATTTTTGAAAAATTGGAGATCTCAAGGAATACCTCAGAACTAGCTATGTTTTCTTGAAAATGTCTGCAAAACGAAACTTAGAATAACTTTTAGGTCTCGAAAAAGTGTTTAGCTTTGATGGCTAGCCTTCAAAATGGTCTGCCTTTAACCCAATTTAAATGACTAAACATTAGAATTTTTAAGGTTGGTTTCCAATCTCTATAACAAAATAGGAATGCTTTGAAAAATGCGCTTTCACATATTAACTTTCTTTGGTTTAATAGTTGAGATTTAAGAGAGTTTAAAAAATGTAGGGTTGAGATTGGAGAGAGTTTAATCCCACATTGGTTTGAAAAGGAAATAGATGCATTGGTTTCCTTATCAATGGCTGAAATTCTTCTCTCCAGACATCCAAGCCTAATGCAATTACGAGTCAACAACCTAATAAATGGTGTTGCAAGCCATATTCCGTGTTGGATAATCTGTTTTGGCATGGATAGTTTGGTTTCTACGGGATAGTAGTCAAGTAAATAATGCTGCAATCCATGTTGATTTATTGAGAAAACCTCTATGGGACAGTAGCCGCATGCATTTTATTAAAAATAAATTCTAATATTAAAAATTTTGTTTCGTGCCTTTAGGCATGGGGTTGCGCTAGTGTATTAATACTATTAAGTACTTTTAAAATGCTTTTCAATGATATAAAATGTGTCGTGATCCGATTTATAACGTGGGAGATGCGGACATTTTACCAAAAAAATTGGGACCAAGGCTCAGGTTGGGGGGACTTGTTTTCCCCCTGTTGTGGGTAAAGTGGTCATTTCTTTAATTGGTTTGATGATATTGGAGTTCAACCACTTGGGTTAGAAAGTAGACTCAATTAGATTTTCAACGATTGAAACAACAAGCAAATCGGAGTTCGTAGTGGCCGTAGCAAGGCCACAAAGTTTGGCTTGCTGCACAATCTTGATTGTGCTACTGTGGAATTGATGAAAATTGATAGAGAAGCTGCAATATCGATGAGAGGCCACGAGGTCAATTTTCGTAGATTGCACGGCCGCGTGATCTAGAGCACTAAACCACCTTCGATTGTACACTCGGGATAGACTGCAGGGCATATGAGGACATTCAAAACACTTCAAGCTCGATCGAAATATCATGTATATGAACGTATTTTGATGTTTTGAACGAATATAACCTATTCAATTTGTGAAAATTTATTGTTTGGTAATTATTTTCACAAAATCCAAATGCCTATAAATAGGGCTCTATGTTCACAATATTTTTCATCAACAAATATTCAGAATTCATATCCAAAAAGACACTCTACACACTTGAGAGTTTGTGAGGGAAATTCAAGTCCAATTGAGGGATCCAAGTTGGATTGCTGCACAACCATTCATATAACCTAAAAAATCAATGTCCAGTTGGTACCATTAATGGTATCTGGGAAGGGACATGACGAGGACACGTTTAATATTTGTTAATAATACACAAAGTAGTTGTGCTCAGACTCGAATTCATGACCTTAAGATTATTGGAGTTTTTACCACTGTACAACCAGTGTTCCCCCTTCTTGAAACTATTTACATATTTGTTTAATTTTTGTCTTTTATTTATCCAGTTTTACTTTTTGGAGTCTCTTTTGATGTGCAACGAAGTCACAACGTCTTCTTCGATGTTACGAACTTACGAGCATACAATCTTGTTTTGTTGATTGAGTGGCCACTTGATTGAAGTGGCAGCGATGCAATCATTAAAAGACAAAGTTGTGGCGACGTGATTTTTCCTAGTGGATGCGCATTTAATGAACCATATTGGTTTTGTAGTTTTAATTAAGCATACTCTACTGCTCCCCTAGCCCGTATAGGTTCATTGTTGTCCTAACCTAATCATGGCTTAATAGTACGATGAATGAAGATTTACCAGAATGAATAAACAAAGCCTGAAGTAGAAGCCAACTTCAGGGTGGGCATGGAGGGGTACTTAACACCTTCCCTCCTACCCCAAGTTTTAGAACTATGAATCTTTGAACGGTTTCTTGGTCCCTAAAACTAAGTGGCAACTCCTTAACATAATTAACATCCTTTGTCAACCATCTACTAGGTCATTATCACCTTTAATGACACACTTATTGATCAATTGCATTGCTTCAAATTCACCTCTCTTCATCCTTTCCCATTTAACACCCAAAATTGCCATTGGCACGCCACCCTCCCATCTTCCACTATGACCTTCTCTCCCCTTCACCCACCGCAGTCAAATCTCTCCCACCGCTAGCCTCCCATTTCATCTCCTTCCACTGCAACGTCTTTCTCCCCTACTACTCGAGATGCCTTAGACCAACTTGTATGTAAGTTAATCGCATTCAACCATCTCACTCTTTCTATTTACCAATGTTGCATACATATTTGGTTCATTCATTCTCTATTTGTCATCTCATTTTTTTGTAGTAGCCAGACCTCAACAGGGACGGGTCGGATCCACATCACCGGACCAATTGGCCTATCCGGACCCTGTCCCACATCTTCCGGAGCAATCCAGGGCCGTCGGCCTCACGGACCTTCGGCACAATCATTCTGCGGCCGAAGGATGGAACTGGCAGTTCATCATGCGGACCTTCAGCAATCAAAGCAGACCCACCGGACACCCGAAGGAGCCAAGCCGGGCCGGCCATACGGTCTCCTTCAACCTCCGGCATATTCAGCCCAGAGGACAAGGAAGCCTTGTGTGACCACTCCCCACTGGGAGGATGCACAACTTCCATCGTCGGACGGTCTTATGCCGGAGGGGTCCACCATCAGCAGCAACAGGGAACAATGACCCCCGACACAGTGGCGCATTGGGGCTTGGCCATACAACTGCTGACGTGGCTCGGGTCGACCTAACGACCCATCAGCATCTTATGGCTGTCGTCATCACCGGGACCCCCTATGTGCATCACACGCTTGCACTTTTGGTGCCAAGTCAGGTTGGGACTATAAATACCCCATTGATGTACTGTTCACAGGACTTTTCTCTGATCCCTAACTATCCAACTCTCATTTTCGATTGCTCTCCCTCTCCCACAGTTGCTGACTTAGCCATCGGAGGCCCCTCTCGGTCACTCTTGACTGGTGGGCTCTAATCTTTATTTTGCAGGAGCTAAGAAGGTGGAACCCTTTTCTCTTATAGGCGACCCCCTCTGCTACCTGAAGGTCTGTCCGAAGCCCACTTTCCTAACCGTTCGGATCAAGCACAGAAGACCTAGAGAGGCAGCCAAATATTAGTCACCACATTCGGCGACTCCACTGGAGATATATCGTTCTCAGACTCAGGTGACCCTTCATCCATCTCTTTTCTCATCCTTTGTGCTACATTCCTCTACGATGGGCGGGGAAAACACTTGCGACAACCATCACCGTCGTCTTCTCCCTCTTGCTCTTCCGACACTCCTTGCTGCTCAAGACCCACCCGTGGACCTGCTGGGGTGCTCCTATACACCCCGATGAGCAGCTTCGCCAGAAGGACTCTAAGATTACTTTTCTGAAGGACCAGTTGGCGAGGCTCGCCGCCGGTTCCATCCACTACCCTCCAGTTCTCCCTGAAGAAGCGTTGCGAACCGATTTTGAGCATATCAGAAGGAAGTCGGACCTAGAGCGACATGGAAGGCTGAACGATTATGGTCGCTCAGAGAAAGGAAAGGCAGTCCGCCAATCCCCCACTCTTGAGCGCCAATCGGGAGGCCGTCATGCCCGATCCTCTACGTACCAGCCGTCCAAAACCACTGTATCCAGTTCTCGCTCCGGAAGATCTCGCGAGACTCTCTATCTTCTTGATGATGGAAACGTGGTCCTTGTCAAAGCCACCACATCGGAGACTCGACTTAGGGGAGCTCCGAAAGCAGATCATAGGCCCCGCCGGGAAAGGGACCACCAGTACTCCGTCACGCATCACGGAGCGGACGATCAGCCCAGCCGCAAGAGAAGGTATCGCAGAGGTCACGACTCCCCTCCCCCCAGAAAGGATCGAGACCTCAGAGACCATCTGAACTATCGTAGGAGTCAGATGGCCCCCAGCCTAGAAAAGAGAGCCGTCCAGCAGAAGACGTCTGTCGACGCGAGGCTCTGGCAGCTTAGCCTCTCTTCGTTCATTCCAGAATTTGAGCTGGCGACTCTCCCTCCGGGCTTTAATCTGTCGAAGTTCACGAAGTATGACCCGAAGACGGACAAATACACTCATCTCATCCACTTCCGATAGATCATCTCTTTCTATACAACCGACGACGCCATCATGTGCAAGGTATTCCCCATAAACCTTGGCACTTTAGGTTCTCTTTGGTTCAATAAGCTCCCTTCACGTAATATTTCATGCTACCGGGACTTTGAACGGGCCTTTATGGCCCGATTCATCACCGGTAGTAAACAAACAAAGGAGGTTGATGCCTTAATCAGCCTCAGAAAGCGTCCGGAAGAAAGCCTTCGGCAATATGTAGAGAGGTACTGGGAACTCTTCAATGAGATCCAGAGTTGTGACCAAACATTGGCAGCTTCTTCCTTTAAGAACGATCTGGAAAGCAACATCTGGATCTTTGCCAACCTCACCCTTCACCCTTCATAGGACATGGATGTCCTCATGCTCCGGGTGGAGAAATTCTGCCAACTGGAAGACCTTCTTGCTAAACGGGCGGCCCAGCATCCGGAGCAGCAATTCAAATTGTCGCTGCCATCTAGCAGTTGGAGGCAAGTCAATGTCGTCAAGACTGACTGCAGAAGGGCCCCGAAGGCCCACAAACCGAGACCGCAGTATTCACCGAGCCAATCTACTCGGTCTTGAAGCATATTGAGAACCAGCCTTTCTTTGCCTAGCCGGACCACAAGCTTGGAACGGTCGGCAAAATAAAGGACAAAAGGATCCACTGCACTTATCATAAGGAGCAAGGTCACTTCACGACCGGGTGCAAATCCTTCAAGTCGTATTTGGAGTATCTTGTGCAACAGGGTCATCTAGGCAGGTGGATCGACCACCAGAAAACCCAAGAGCTGGCTCAGACCAATCAATCGGAGGAGGTCATTCCGATGATCAATGTGATCCACGACCCCCTCAACAAAGAAGCAGTTGCTCGCCTCCGCGCAGAGATCGACCAGGCCTCCGCCCCAAAACAAATGCTCATGGTTGGATCTGCTCCAAAGCGGAATATGCTGCCGAACGGTTAGGCTGGTCTATCACATTCACAGAGAAGGATCTTGACCGAGTCCAGCTGCCGCACAACGATGCTCTGGTGGTCACTCTTCGCGTTGGACCGGCCAACGTCCGGCGCATTCTCATCGATCAGGGAAGCTCAAGCCCTCAAGATTTTTTCTGACGATTTACAGCCTGCCGATGTCCCTCTTATCGGGTTCAATAGAGCTCCTGTCTAGCCGCTCGGCAAAATCACCCTCCCAGTCCGGGCAGAGTCTAAGACGGTCGACATGGAGTTCATTGTCGTCGATGTTCAAAGTCCATACAACACCATCCTTGGCCGGACCTGGATTCATTCCATGTAGGCGATTGCCTTTACCTACCACTAGGTTGTCCGGTTCATCGGAGCCTCTAGACGACAGGAGGACATCTACGACGACTAGTCAACATCCAAAAAATGCTACATCTCAGCCATCCGGAAAAACAAAGAAATTAAGCAGGTCCAATGGGTGGAAGTCCCAGACGCTCTGGTCCTTGAAGACGTCGGTGCTCAAGCAGCCGACAAAGCAGTTGATGGGCTTATATCAGTTCCGATCAATGAAGATGGAAGCCAGTCATTCCTCATCGTATCTTCACTTTCCAAACCGGAGCAGGAGGAGATGATAAGTTTTCTCAAAGCAAACATAAAGGTCTTCGCCTGGACTCCATACGAGATGCCCGGTGTCGATTCGGCGTTTATCTGTCATCAGCTGAACATCGATCCCTCCCGGCATCCCGTTGTCCAAAGACCACGACACTCCTCTCTGACACACACCCAGACAGTCATAGAGGAAGTGGACCAGTTACTCTAAGCAGACGCCATCCGGGAAGTCCAATACCCCACCTGGCTGACCAACACTGTCGTCATCAAGAAGAAGAAGTCTGGAAAGTGGCAAGTCCAAGGTTACCTAGAACGCGGATCGCTGCGGTACGAGGAACGGGAACGCGGATCGCGGCCACTGCGGAATGCGGTACGGTAGGGGTAGGCTTCTTTGGATCGCCAATTGCTTATTATAATAATTATTTTGTAAGTATATAAGTAGTAAATAAGGAAAATCAAATTTTTAGTAGATAAGTAGAAAAAGTTATTATTTTCTTTGCCATGTGAAAGGTTGCAAGCACTGTTTACAAAGGGCCAAAATGAAAAAGAGGGGAAAATTTCAGAACGCGAAAAATGGCGATCCGGTACGTAAACGATCCGCGTTTGGGAACGCGCGATTCGGATCGCGGATCGCGGGGGTAGGCGATTTCGTGTAACATAGGGCGAGTCTGGGTCGACTACACCAATCTCAACGATGCTTGTCCGAAGGACTGTTTTCCCTTGGACATGATCGACCAGCTTGTCGACCAATGATTGAAAAGGCGAGAGTAGGCGCTCGCCTAGGCGAGCATGTAACGCCTCATGTGGTTGAGGCGAGGCGAGGTTGCAGGAGGCGAGAGAATAGGCGCGAGGCGAGTCGCCTAGGCGAGAGGCGTGAGGCGTTCGCTTCGTGCGCCTCGATTCAATTTTGTTTTTAATCATAAAAATAATCGACGAAGCCCTGGGGTTGACACGAATTCTTCTGCTGGCTCTTTGGGTCACAGGTGTTCATGAAGACTACGATCCCAGTGCCTTCGCCTATGCGCAGCCTGGGTACTATCAGGATCCGAATGTCGCTAATTCTTTGAAGAATTGGGCGATAGAGGTGCTTCGCTATTATGGGTTGACTTCGAATACTACTGTTAGTGCTTTGTGTTGTTTGCTGTTTAGATTGAATTGTTTGTGCAAGTTTTCTGCTTTGTGTTGTTTGCTGTTTAGATTGAATTGTTTGTGCAAGTTTTCTCAATTTGATGCAAAATACCATGAAGAGGAGTAGAAAGTAGAAACTGTGATATGTATGATTTGGATTTCGGAATTGTAATTGATTCGTTCAGTATTATGACTTTAGCCAACGAACGGATTTTTACTAGGAGAGGCGCCCTTTGGTGGCATGGATTGGGAGGCTGAATTAAACACGTGGTCGAATTAAACAGGGAGTTCGCGAGGCTGTTGATTTTTGTTGTGTGACCTGTTTTACATTTGCGAAATGGTAGGAGTTGCTAATTTGATACAGACCATTCTAAGATGATGTCGGCATGAAGTGATCAACAATGCATACTTGTAGATGCAGTGATGTGGAAGAATGGTACTATTACTTTTAATGAAAAAATTGTAAGAGAGGACTTAAAATGACCTGCAATCTTGAGTGACAGATAAATATTTTATAATGAATTTAACTGGGCATAGAGGACTTCTGTAACACCACATGTTTTTAAGTAAAACATTTCCAATATTTTTTTTTGAAATACAATAAACTCAAACAGTGGGGAGTTAATAGTTACTATACAGTAGCATTGTAGTTGAAGTCCTCATTACCTTAATCATGATACAATATACAAACTGAAAGAGTACAGGAAAGAAAGTACAACTGAGTTACTCGCTACAAACTGTAAAAGAAA
>NMUG010005786.1:0-12936 GCA_002855965.1 Monotropa hypopitys | reverse complement strand
CACTACTCTACGCATCTACGGGCTTGGATCATCCATTCGCGCAAGACCGTCACCTAGGGTGTTTTGGGTTCATGGTTCTAAGGTAGAGATTTCTATCCCTCTTATATTTAATCTTGGTCTTCTCTCTTCTCCCTCATGTTTTTTAAAAGAATGAGGATGTGTTCACGAATTTGGTTTGCGGGTCTCGTGGACCCTTCAATTTATCAAGTGTTTATGTTCAATCGTGCATCATTGGGTTCCCTACGAACTAAGTTTCAGGATCACATGCTTGATTTGGAAAACCCCCAAATTGATAAAACTCTAGATTTTGGAATTTTGGTAAAAAGGGGGAAAGTCATTGTTTTGAAACAAGTAATGTTGTGGAAATGGGGTCTAGTGAACGTATTGGCACTTTGGGAAATTATGTGGAAAATAGTCATGGAACTAATGTTTGACCAAATTGATAGATTATGAGGAGTATTGCCTAATCTAGACGAATTGAATAAACAAATAAATGAATGAGTTAATTGGCTTATGCCTAAGAGATTATTTGGGTTGACTATACTGGATTCGGGAATTTCGTTGCTTAGGTAATTCATACCCACGACATTGTGCAATGGAAGCTTGACTGGGCCCTCCCGACGGGTCGGAAAGATACTAGGAAACTTACGGTTAGTCTAGCCGACGGGCTACTATCTCGGAAATAGCTGAAACCTAATAACTCTTTATAGATATATGATTTTGATTTTGTTGGTCCCTTAATTTCGTCAAGGTTGACATTGGACTCTATTGACTTCGTCAATGTGGAGGTGATAGAACTTGATAAACTAAACTCCTTTGTTTTTTGTCAAAGTTGAGTATTTTGGAAAGGTCTGAAACTTATTTACTTATCTCCTTTGATTTCGTCAAAGTTGAGCATCTTGAAAAAATATCATAAGTTAGATTTGAGAAAGAAAAAAATGATCTTGCGTCAAATGATTTTAGAAGTCAAATGAGATCCTCATACATGCATACTTTACTTCCCTTGCACTAGCACCCACTCGCCCCAATTTTAAAGATATTTGGATATAAATTTCTCTACTAGGCTTTTGCCTAACCCTCTATTTTTAGGTACCGGATCCTCCCTTGGATTGGAGCTGCACGTTTCAGATTCTTTTGCCTGACATTAAAGCATGGCATCATGGTAGTTGATAGGTCATTTTTCCTATCATTTATTGTACTTTCTTGCATCTTTCCCGGTTCATATTTGTAAAGGGTTTTGTAAATTAAATTCATGCTAGAGAATGTGGAGGTGCCCATTATGTTTCTTTCTTTCGGCATGTACTTATGGAAATAAATATGGATTGTAGTTAATTATCATCTCTTATGATTTTATATTCATTTTAAAAAATGGTGTGAAAAATCCGGGCTGTTACAATTGCTATCAGAGCTTTCGCTTTCGAAAACATAGGGACATTTCAAAGTCGTTTAGTCTCAATGGGTTGTATTACTTTGCGTTGCATGGCATGTGTGTGCTTGGAGTGCATGTATGCATTGCATGAGGTCTCAGAGAATATAAATTTTTGATAATTTAACAAATGATTCTTGGGGACCCTCCTTGTTGATTGATCGACTAAGGATAATCGATCCTTTTATTGATCCTCTTAGAGTCGATATCATCATTATTCGCTTTGAGTCTTGATTCCACCTTCGTTGTTTAAATCGTTGCCTTGGTAGCGAGAAGTAGATTTTGTGGTTATCGGATGATCTGACATCCTTCCTTGCCCTCTTAATTGAGGATTGATAGTCGTTGTGTGGTCTTATGATCGACCTCTGAGTCCTCCCTCTGGATTTGATAAACTCCTCGAATTGTATTACTTGTAGAGTGATGATACACCTCGTGATGTCGACATCTTAAGTATTTCTATCGGGTGATGTATGAGTAGGTTGTTTCTTCGTGGTTGAGGCTTGATCTTTGCCCTGTTTCTCTAAGATGTGGATCACTCAACAGTTTTGTTGGTATTCGTCATCTTTTGGAATTGATTCCATTTCCGCCGCGTATGTTCCCTCTTGTGTTTAGCCGTCGGGCTGGGATTGGTTCTTATTAGCAGAGTTGAGAGTTGTGATCAATGCTATGTTGGATTGTATTGGTTAGCCTAGTACGTGTTGTATTCCTTAGTCTTAAAGGTGACTTATTATGATTAGGCCAAGTTGTGGCTAGAATCCATGATTGGATGGTGTGGTTTTGTACCAAGTTAGTTGGTACGTTGAGATGTGATTGATGATAGTGGTGCCCTTCCTTTATTCGGGTGTTGGATCTGTCATCAGATCATGGTTTGGAGTTGTCTTGGGGATTCTTCTAGAAAGCCACTATGGCTTATCCTTTAGTCTTTTCGTTTGGGATTGAGGAATCGTGTGAAAATGTGGTGAGGTGTATGAGGAAGTTTGATGTGATTGAGGATAGTGAGAGATATGGTACTTGGTGATAGTGGCAGCTCCTTGGCAAGTTGTGAGGTTGTGGTAGGGCGAGTAAGGACGTTGAGGTGAAAAAATGTATTGTGTCTTGATGATGGGTAGGTTGGCAAACTATGTGGATGCTTGGGTGAGTGAGGTTGATGAGAGGAGTTCAAGTGATTCTTCTATAGTTTAAGTTATATCTTGAGAATGATAAAGAATTGAGTTGGTGGCCGAGACAGTTAGGACTGTTGGTGGTGGAGATGTGAGTTGCGATGTGCTTCCCTTTTGAATTGAGTTCGTTGGATGGTGTGGGGCTTAGACTTGTGTAAGACTTACCTTTGTGCTCTAATTTGTGATGTGATCTTGGCAAGTTGTATTCTGTTGGGTTGTGGAAGTGGGACCATGATTCCCTTCCTCTTTGGGGAATGGTGCTCGGATCATTATGAAAGTTTGAGTATTCTTCGTGCGGTTTGGTGTAGTTAGAGGTATGAGATTGAGGCTAGTGGTAACTCTCAAATGTTGAGAATTTTGGAGAATGGTTGAGGTCTCTTGTGAAAGAACTAGAGCCATCATAGGAATTTGAGGGAGGTTATGATAGGATTCAATAGAATTTTAAAGATGGATTAGTACTGAATCGTGTAAATTCTTGGTGTGTTAGTGCCAATGATGGTTCTTGGAAGGACTTTGTGAATGTATAGGATAGAAGATGTGGGTCACTTCCTTGTTTGGTGTTAGCTTGGGGTTCGAGGGAAATAAGGTTGGTATTGCTTGGTGACTTAGAGATTTGGATGTGAGCGGTGGTTGGAGTGATTAATCCGGAGTATGGATACCTGTTTGGTTTGTTGTGTTTCGGGTGGTAGAGTTTTAGTCGAGTTGGTCTTGGAGGGTAAGTATCTGGTTCGAAGATGTTGAGGAATTGGCACGTTGGTGTGCATGAAAGTCTCTTAGGAGGTTGTTTGAGGAAGAGATGCAACATGAACCTTGGGTTCGAGGTAGCGGTTAGAATTTGGAATTAGTGGTTATTCCTTAGTTCTAGCTTATGGTTGTGGAGGTATGCGTCATGGCCTAGTTGGTGTGTTCTCCCCTTATCCTTGATCTTGTCGGTCATGGGATGCTCTTGTCGCATGCTACCCTTGGTATACCTATCCTTGTCTTATCCATTGATGCCTTGGGTTGGTGAGTGGTATTCATCCCTCGGTCATTTCTCGTCTCTTCCATCCCTGCGAGTAAGTGGAAGACGGTTTCGATCTATCTTTGATTGGAGTGTTGACGGTATGTGTTTGTGCTTTATTCTAGCCGGTGTTCGAGGGCTTGATCTCGGGTGCTTTGAGAGTTGACTACTCTTTACTGTCATTTATCATTTTCTCGATCGTCTCGCGTCGCGAAGATGGTGGCTGGAGACAACGGGAGAAGCTCATTGCTTTGAGAGATTCCTGATTGATTCCTACCAAGATCTTGATGATGTCATTTCTATTCATCGTCGTATCCATATTGATGGTTCGTGGAAATGCCAGAACTCGTAGTATCCGGTTGAGCTATAGTGGGTTATTCATCTTGTGTGACACGAGCAGCCTACTTCTTTGTGTTCTTGCATTCTCGAAGTTGCAAAACCGTAAGTTACATTCCTCACTCGCTCGTAGCAAGCACTAATGTGGAAGAGCTGTTCGTTGCCATTCTTCCTTATCGTAAAAGAAGATAGTGGGATCCAGCAGAGTTTCCCCGTTCTTCAATCATGTTCTCATCTCATGCACTCTCGCTTAGGTGCATTATCCTCTTGCGGGCGTTCTCTTCTCGCGATATCGTTATGCGAATCTAGCTTGCTATCATCTCTCTCGTCTTCTTATTCCTTGCGTAGTTGAGCACCTCTGATTTGGGAGTGTATGACTCCTTGTCTCGTTTCTGAGAGTGTGTGATGGTGTTGATTAGAGGAATAGTGAGTGATGGTGTTATTGACTTGGTCGGTGAGGTGAAATTGTGTTTATATTGTGCAGCTGCATTGAGAGTTTCGGGTAGAGTGTCTCTTTTGGGTCAACTGCATCGACTTAGATATATTGATATTTGACATGACCGCGTGTGTGTATGAAGTCCGCGTCATGTGGTGTAGGAATGACTAGGAAGGATTGATTTGAGACGGTGACTAGATAGCGCATCTCAAAACAAACTTCTAGGAGTCATTCTGGCACCGCACTAGGTATGGATGCGGGGTTGGTTGTATGTGAGAATTGATGTTTATCTCGAGTTTATTAGTTGAGAATTGTTTAATTAGAGATGGTCTTGGGGTTTGTGTGTGTATTTATATAGCTATCTATGAGTATGTGGAGTGATATAACATTATGGCAAAGGTTTGCAGGTTAGTACTGTTTGTTAAGTCAAGTAGTTGATACTATTAGTATTGATCTCATGGTCTGTATCCCTGGTGGTAAGCTGGTTCTAGGTTCCATCTCGGTTCTAAGCTCGGAAGTTGTGGCTTCCTCGTTCTTGTCATATCGTATCGGCATGTCCGTATCGTATCGGTGTATCCCTATCATATCAGATTATCCATGTGGTGTTGGCGTACCCTAACTGTATAGGCATGTGTTATTGACTTCTGTGTTTCCGATTCTGGAGTTTTAAAGAAGGATTGTCTGAGTTGTACAAACTCCATTGGAGTATACTTGTGGCAAGGTCATTGCCTCTTTCTTTGTTGTGAACTCTTGCTTGTAAGTGGTCGAATGTCGTGAAAGGTAGCGGAAGCGTGGTGTTTTCCCTCTTTCTGTGAATTTTTGTTCCATGATTTGGCGTCTCCTGATGGCATTGTATGTCATCGTATCGTATCTCTTGTTGTAGATACCTCTTGTTGTTGGTTATGGATCGAGTTTGAGATGAGTTGGTCGTCCTCTTTCCTTTGATCGCATTGGGGTTGTAGCACCACTTGTTATTCAGGCACGTTGTGATTGTAGGGAATGCTTGTGAAAATGTTAAATTCAGACTTTTCTTCGCATATTCGTCTTGTTGGGTTTATATTTGGCTTGATAGCCTCATTCAAAACCGTTGAGTCTTGATTTAAAATTTTTGATGTTGAGGATGTTGCGAGCCTTGTCTCCGTCCTCCATCCTTGTTCATGTAAATTTCGAGAACGAAATTTTTGTAACGGTGGTAGATTATAACGATCCAGAAATTAATATTTCTTTTCCTCACAATTTCTAGTTATTTTAATAAGATTTTCCATATCTTCCTCTCGATTCATCTCGGATTCATTGATATTCGGGTCTCCCCGAGGCTTGTATTTGGGTCATGTGAGATTTGTGTTGTTCGGAGAAGTGTTTAGAGATGTTTGTTGAGGTTCAGGTGCTTGCCACATCCATTGGGCAAGCACACATTTCGATATGTGCATTTCTCCCTCCCCTCACCTTCATTTCGATATGCATGTGGATTGTACTCCCAGATTCTTAGGGTTTGTTTCTGGGCACATTTCGAAATGTGGCTTCCCTCCTCCTCCCTCACATTTCGATATGGCTCTGCCGTTGATTTTTCCATGGTTGCATTTCGATATGTGCAATGGGGCAGATATCGAAATGTGAGCTTGTTGTTCCCCCTCCTTATTGCATTTCGATATGTGCAATGGGACACATATCGAAATGTCAACCCACTGTTCGATCCATCCCATATGCACATTTCGATATGTGCTTGGTGCACATATCGAAATGCAGTCCCTATGTTCGTTCGGCCAGTCCATCTGGGAGCTTCACATTTCGATATATGAAGAGTCACATATCGAAATGTGTCTCATTAAGGGTATTTTCGGGAATATTGTTTGGGTCTTATACATACACTCTCTCCTCTCAAACCCTAACACATTCATACATAACACACACATGACTCCAGTCATCCCTCCCTCCCTCTCACCTGCGATTTCTCTCCCTCTCTATATATCTCTTTCCTTCTCTCTTCTCTCCCTCTCAAACCATGGGGTTTTGGAGGAAACCCCTTTCACCAACGGTGATCTACGTGACGTCCTCTATGCATCCACAAGTTTGGATCATCCATTCACGCAAGACCACCTAGGGTGTTCTGGGTTCATGGTTCTAAGATAGAGATTTCTATCCCTCTTATATTTAATCTTGGTCTTCTCTCTTTCCATTCATGTTTTTCTAAAAGAATGAGGATATGTTCAAGAATTTGGTTTACTGGTCTTGTGGACCCTTCAATTTCTCAAGTGTTTATGTTCAATCGTGCATCATTGGGTTCCCTACGAACTAAGTTTCAAGATCCCATGCTTTATTTGGAAAACCTCCAAATTGATAAAACTCTAGATTTCAGAATTTTGGTAAAAGGGGGGAAAGTCATTGTTTTGAAACAAGTAATGTTGTGGAAATGGGGTCTAGTGAACATATTGGCACTTTGGGAAACTATGTGGAAAATAGTCATGGAACTAATGTTTGACCAAATTGATAGATTAGGAGGAGTATTGCCATAATCTAGATGAATTGAATAAACGGATAAATGAAAGAGTTAATGCCTAGGAGATTATTTGGGTTGACTATTGGATTCGGGAATTTCGTTCCGTGGGTAATTCGTACTCACGATATTGCGCAATAGGGGCTTGACTGGGCCCTCCCGACGGGTCGGAAAGATACTAGGAAACTTACGGTTAGTCTAGCCGACGGGCTACTATCTCGGAAATAGCCGAAACCTAATAACTCTTTATGGATATATGATTTTGATTTTGTTGGTCCCTTTATTTCGTCAAGGTTGACATTGGACTCTATTGACTTCGTCAATGTGGAGGTGATAGAACTTGATAAACTAAACTCCTTTGTTTTTTGTCAAAGTTGAGTATTTTGGAAAGGTCTCGAACTTATTTACTTATCTCCTTTGATTTTGTCAAAGTTGAGCATCTTGGAAAAATATCATAAGTTGGATTTGAGAAAGAAAAAATGATCTTGAGTCAAATGATTTTAGAAGTCAAATGAGATCCTTATGCATGCACACTTTACTTCCCTTGCACTAGCACCCACTCACCCCAATTTTAAAGATATTTGGATATAGATTTCTCTACTATGCTTTTGTCTAACCCTCTATTTTTAGGTACCGGATCCTCCCTTAGATTGGAGCTGCACGTTTCAGATTTTTTTGCCTGGCATTGGAGCATAGCATCGTGGTAGTTGATAGGTCATTTTTTCTATCATTTATTGTACTTTCTTGCTTCTTTCCCGGTTCATATTTGTAAAGGGTTTTCTAAATTAAATTCATGTTAGTGAATGTGGAGGTGCCCAATATGTTTCATTCTTTCGGTATGTACTTATGGGAATAAATATGGATGATAGTTAATTATCGTTTCTCTTATGATTTTATATTCGTTTAAAAAAATGGTGTGAAAAATCCAGGTCGCTATAAACATTGTTTAAAATAAAAGCGTATTTGGGAAAACTTGAAGAAAGTGGAGAAAGCTGAGGAAAGTGGGGGAAAGCTATGGAACCTTAATATACAAGATCTAAATTAGGGCCCAGTGCCAGATATGAAGTAGTTGAGGGTGTGGTGGACATGGATATAAATGTCCTTTGGCAAGTAGACGTACTTGCAGTGGTTAGAATCTGGCAGCCCAGTTAGGGTGAATTAACGTCGTTAATTCGGCTACGTTAGAAAAGCATTGCCGATGAGCTAAGGTTGACATGCGGCGGCCAAACTTAGTAAAAAGTGAATATGTGGTATCTGTAGAAAAATGAGTCTCTAGGAGACAAATGCGGGGAGAGCATAGTTGTGGTATCACTTATTTCTGTTATGTATCTCTTGGATATTGTGTTTCATGTATCTGTTTTGTAATGACTAGTCATTGTTGTATCACCTGGTTATCTGTACTGTATAGTCGGACTATTGGGGTATCACTTGTTCTGTACTATATTTGTTGAGTTATCCATATTGTCGTTGTACGGTTGATGCTTGTTATAACTTATTTTGTTTATGTTTAAGTTTCTGTTATCTGCAAAGTTTATTATAACTTATACGCTCCTGGGTTTTTCTGTATTTGTTATGCATTGAGAAATCCAGGTTTGGGAATAACTTTTGGAGGTCCACTACAGGGCCGTGCTTGGAACTTCCGGAGGAGTCTTAGGTAGATTTTTGGTATTTACTACTTGTTTTTATCATATCGTCTTTTCACTTGGGATTGGCAAAATCTGTAATATGAGTGTGTTTGTAGTCTGGATGTGAGAAAGTGTTTATTTTGTAAAACTTTGTTTTGTTGGACTTTATGTCTGGAGGAGTTTTATTGTGATGTTATAAATTATTATCTGTCTTGGTTGCATTCTTTATTATTTCACGCTACCATGTCTGCGAGGAATTTTATTATGTCGTGCCGGAACGGGGCGTGACACAAATGTTCTGCAATTTCTGGGATTTGAATCAGAGGGGTTTTAAAGAAGGATTTTGTTAGGAAATAAATAAAAGGGAAATTATTAAAATTACTTGATAAAACAATTATGAGGGTGGAGTTATTAAATAATAATAATAATAATAATGGGAAAATTACTATTGAGAAGAAAATAAAGGGAAATAAATAAAGTTTATTATGAGGAGAGTTATGAAAATTATAATAATATAGAGAGTATTAAAAGAAAAAATATATGCATGTAGAGTTTGTGATCCATAGAGTTGTGATTCGATACTGGTATTCTCATATATTCGTATTTGGTGTTTGTTAGGGTTGGTGAGGTCTTCGTCATCCGCGACAGCGCGCAAGGACAAGCAGGTTGAGTAGGCTACTTTATTAGCTAGGTGAGTACTTAGAAATCTGTATAATTTAGAGCAGTTATGATATTTTTGATATAGTAGAAAAACTTATGTTTTGAAAGTGTTTGGGAAATGAGAAAAACTACGAATCATAGAGTTTTGGAAATAAAAGAGATGATTTTCTGAAAAGAGGGGGTTGAAAAAGAAAGATGGGTTTTATGAAAAGGGTTTTTGAGTAAAGAATTTGTAAAAAAAAGAAAGAGAATGAGTTTTATAAACAATAAAGAGAAAGATTTGAGAAACGCGATGAGTTTTCTAAAAAGGAAAAGAATGAGATTTGTTATTAATAAAAAGATAAAGAGATTAATGAAGAGAAAGGGATTTCGTAAAGAAAAATGATATTTGAGTAAAGTGAGAAAGTTAAGAGAGAGAAAGAAACTTTAAAATAATCAAAGAGATTTCTGATCATGCTATAATAGCCTTGACATGGGGTTCGGAAGCATGGACACACCTCTGCGGTCCCTGTATGCGTGTCAGACATGCTGGGATACAGACACGCCGGGGACACGGCAAAAACGTATGGGACACGGCAAAAACGTATGGGAGACGTCATTTGGTATGTCCTATAATTTATTATTTAAATTTGGAGTAGGACACGGTGGGGACACGGCGGGGACACGCAGGGGACACGGCGGGGACACGCTAGGGACCAAAACTATATTTTCGTAAATAACTTCGGGGGTAATTTTGTAATAACTTATAAATTTTGGGTTTAAAGGTTATATATTATAATATATTTACTTAAAAACAAATTAACCTCTGCCTCTTCTCGATCAGGACATGCACGCCTCTCCCTCTCTCGATCAGAACAGGGAACACAGACCACGTCTCTCCCTCTCTCGATCAGAACACAGAACGGTAATCTCTCTACTCTCTCTCTCTCTCTCTTTTGCATCTCTGATTCATTTCTCTCTCTCGCATCTCTGATTCGTTTCTCTTTCTCGATCAACTGTGTATGTGTATGTGTGTCGTTGTATATCATTGTGTGTGTGGATCGTTCTCTGTGTGTGTGGATCGTTCTCTGTGTGTGTGTGTGGATCGTTGTATGTATGTGTGTGTCTCGTCTCTCTCTCAATCAGTTGTGTGTGTGTGTGCCTCTCGTCTCTCTCTCAATCAGCTGTGTGTGTGTGTGTGTGTGTGCCTCTCTCTCGATCAGCTGTGTGTGTGGATTGTTGTGTGTGTGCCTCTCGCCTCTCTCTCAATTAGCTGTGTGTGTGCCTCTCTCTCGATCAACTGTGTATATGTGTGTGTGGATTGCTGTCCTATTATTAGTAGTGTTGTATATCTTAGTGTGTATCATATTTTGTACACAGGATTGAGATGTCTTCTTCAACGGGAGCTAGCAGCGTACCTCAACCTTCTTCCGGGGAAAATGAATTACCACTTTGGAAATTTGTAGCTAGATTAGAAAAAAGTAGTGGAAAGGGGGAAAATTTTAAATGGAAATGCAATTTTTGTGGTGAACAAAAAAATGGTTCTTATACAAGGGTGAAGGCTCACTTATTGAAAGTTAAGGAGGGAATTGGAGTGTGTTTGAAAGTAACAAGTAAAGACATTAGGCAAAACAATCCGAGCCAAAAAGAGTTCCATTGCCTCATTCTAGAGCATCTTTTAAGGGCATAAGTTTCAATCAAGTGCAAGAAGGCTTGAGATCAAAAAAAAAGGAAGGGATGCATTTGTGAAAGTGACAATGCAGTCATTAAATATTTTAATGTTGGGGGCCGGGAGCAATTGCATAGTGAGATTGCACGAATGTTTTACTCCGGGGGATTAGCTTTCAATTTGGCAAGAAACCCTTATTATGTTAGCTCATATACTTATGCCGCGAATAACAACATACCAGAATACTTACCGTCGGGTTACAACTTGTTGAGAACCACATTGCTTCAAAAAGAAAGGGCAAACATCGAGCATTTGTTAGATCCAATTAGAGTCACATTGAAGGAGAAGAGATTGACAATTGTGAGCGATGGTTTGAGTGATTCACAAAGAAGACTTTTGATCAACTTCATGGCAGTAACCGGAGGCTTACCTATGTTTCCCAAGGTGGTTGATTGTTCGGGGGAAATCAAGGACAAACATTTCATTGCTTCTTTGATGAAAGAGGTGATTATAGAGGTTGAGACAAAAAATGTGGTTCAAATCCTGACGGATAATGCTCCTAATTGTAAGACGGTCAGACAAATCATTGAAGCCCAATATCCTCATACTTTTTGGACTTCTTGTGTTGTGCACACACTAAATCTTTCTTTGAAGAACATTTGTGCCGCAAAGAATGTTGAGAATAATGCGCTTGTTTATGATGAATGTTGTTGGATTAGTATAGTGACTGCCGATGCAATCCTCATTAAAAACTTCATAATGAATCACTCCATGAGGTTAACTATTTTCAATGAGTTTGTTTCGTTGAAGTTACTTTCGATTGCGGAGACTCGTTTTGCTTCCTCTATTGTGATGCTCAAGAGGTTTAAGCTCATTAAGCAAGGTCTTCAATTGATGGTGATTAGTAGTCAATGGAATGCTATTAGGGAGGAGACCGGGGCTTCATTTGTTAGAGAGATGTTGTTGAACAAAGAGTGGTGGGATAAGGTGGACTACATACTATCCTTCATTTCACTCATTTATGACATGCTTAGAGAATGTGACACGGATAGGCCTACTCTTCACTTGATATACAATATGTGGGATACCATGATTGACAAAGTGAAGTGTGTGATTTACAAGTATGAGAAGAAGCAATTGGAGGATGACTCGGACTTTTATAATATTGTTCATAAAATCCTGATGGATAAGTGGAACAAGAACAATACACCCCTTCATTGCTTGGCACATGCACTAAATCCAAGGTAATTATATAACTATTACCTTTCTATTAATTTAGTATTTAAATGATTCTCTTCTCAATTATTTATTTTCTTTGCAATCTAGGTACTATAGTGACATACGGCTTCAAGAGGATCCCAAGCGAGTACCTCCACACAAGGATGGAGGTCACTAATCAGAGAAAAAAATTCTTGAAAAGGTATTTTCATGATTCCATAATGCATATTAAGGCAAATGTGGAGTATACTAAGTTCTCAACCAAAGAAGGACCATTTGCCGATGTTGATTCTATTGAAGATATATGCAATGTAGATCCTCATAGTTGGTAGGTTATTCATGGAGCATCCGCTCCAATTCTTCAAAGTTTGGCCTTGAAGATTCTTACTCAACCTTCCTCTCCTTCATGTTGTGAGAGAAATTGGAGTATGTACGCCTTCATCCATTCATTGAAAAGGAACAAAATGACACATCAATGTGCGGATGACTCGGTGTACATTTATTCCAACTTTCGTCTTTTATCAAGGAGAAGCCCACAATATAGTTAAGGAGAGACTAAAATGTGGGATATTGCGGGAGATCAATTTGGCTCCCTTGATGACACTAGGATGCTTGAGGTTGCGAACCTCTCACTTGATGAACCCGAGATGGAGGCAGTAGTGTTTACGGATGATAGAGATGATCAAGCCCTACCTAGTGATGATGAATGATTAAGTTTTTTTGCCTGATTTTATGTTTTTTTTCATTGCATAAGTTTTTTTCCTGTCATGCAAGTGTTACTGTGATGTAGCAGTAGTTCTGCCACAATTGTCATGCCCTATTGTGAGACCCGTATTGCATTATAGGGTCATTATCGATTAATAATCGAGGATTATAGATAATTAAAAATATTATTGAATGAAAATTAAGTAATCAAAATACATTATAGAGTTT
>NMUG010005785.1:0-12936 GCA_002855965.1 Monotropa hypopitys | reverse complement strand
CTGAAGGACGGCTCACTTCCAGAAGACAAGAGGGAGGCCCACCGAATCGTCCATAAGTCGGCTCGGTTCTGGCTTGGCCCTCATGATAAATTGTACAGGCGGTCATTCTCCGGGCCGTACCTCCTTTGTGTGCACCCGACATTGGTGAAGGAGTTCTGCAGGAGCTCCATGCCGGAAGCTACGGAGCTCATACTGGGGGAAGATCAATAGCGCATCGGGCTATCGCACAAGGGTACTGGTGGCCGAAGATGATGGAAGATGGAGAACAGATTGTGAAGAAGTGTGACTCCTGCCAGCGGTTCTCCCCGATCATCAGACAACCCGCCGATGAGCTCACACCACTGACCAGCCCATGACCCTTTGCTCGGTGGGGCTTGGACATCGTCGGCAAGCTTCCTACGGCACTAGGAGGTTTCAAATTTCTGATCACAACAACGGATTACTTCTCCAAATGAGTTGAAGCCGAGCCGTTGGTCACCATAGAAGACAAGGATGTGAAGAGATTCGCTTGGAAGAACATTGTCTCCCGCTTCGACATCCCCTACGCCTTCATCTCTAACAACGATACTCAGTTTGTGGAGGACCTCTTCACCAGTTTTTGTGCCGAGCATAGAATCAGGTTCTACAACTCAACCTCTCACTACCCACAAGGCAACGGTCAGGCCGAAGCATCCAACAAGACCATCGGTAGCGGAATCAAAAGGAGACTCCAAGCAGCTAAGGGAAGATGGGCCGAAGAACTCCCCAGCGTTCTTTGGGCCTACCGAACAACTCCACGGCGCTCCATAGGACAGACCCCGTTCTCTCTAGCCTTCGGCATGGAAGCAATCATTCCACTGGAAGCTGGGCTCCCAACCATCAGAACCGAAGGGTTTGACGAAGCCACAAACAGCGCAGCAATTCAGAAGGACCTGGACGTGACCGACGAAAGAAGAGACTCGTCTAGGATTAGACTAGCCGCCTACCAGCAAGGGGTAGCCAGAAATTTTGCCAGAACGGTCCGGCTCAGGGCATTTAAAATCGATGATCTCGTTCTAAGGAAGGTGGTGGGAAACAAGAAGAAAAGTTCCGACGGAAAGCTCGGTCCCAACTGGGAAGGACCGTACAGGATAACCGGACACGCAGGGACCGGGGCTTACCGACTTGAGGATCTGGACGACACTCCAATCCCAAGACCGTGGAATGCTATGAACCTGCGATTGTACTACCACTGAATGTAAACTTGGCTTAGGCCCCCCAATCAATGAAAGTGATTTTCAAAATTCTCGCGAAAAATTTGTCTTCTGCGTCGGCACTAAATTACCAAAGCATCTCACAGTTTCCGTTTATCTACAAAACGTGCATACAGCTCCTCGGTGGCATTGCCGAGGGAGCATACAGCTCTCCGGCGCTATATCGCCGAAGCAGCTCATAGTTGCCGTTTATCTATAAAACATGCATGCGTCTCCTCGGTGGCATTACCGAGGAAGCTTACAGCTCTTCGGTGCTACACTGCTGAAGCAGCTCACAGTTGCCGTTTATCTACAAAACGTGCATGCAGCGCCTCAGTGGCTTTGCCGAGGGAACTCACAGATTTTCGGTGCAACATAGCCGAAGCATTGCACAAGTTATCAAGTATCTAAAAAATGTACAAGTGTCGCTCAGGCAAGCGCCGGAGCAATCCACAGTTTGCAAGCAGCCAAGTATCGGGCCGAACCGAGGAAACCACCTTGGTTAACCAAAACCCTTTCCTCGGCTGGGGGAAGTCGGTAGAGCAACACAAAGTTAGACGTGCATAGAAGAAATCAGTTCATTGAAGGAAAAAACAAAAGGAGCCAGCCACAGATCGGCTCGGTCCTGAGCAAAAACAAAAATGAAAAAATCAGACTAAGAATTCGGCTCGGTAGGGCGAGCAGCATCAGTACCGGTCACAGCGGCCTAGGTCCTAGGAGCGGTGGGAGCTGACCTGGAGGGAAGGAGCCAGAGTCCAGTCTTGGAATCCTTCATGAGGGGGATATCCCCCACGCTGGTGGCATCATCGTCGGCCCCCAGAGATACCTTGGCAGAGATCCAGCCTCTCTTACGGACCATCTGCTCCCGGCACTGGTTCGCCACCTCCTCGAACCCCCGGCTATACTCCGTCTCGTCCTCTTCAGTGGCCTTCTCAGCGGCCTTCTTCATGTCGGCCTCCTGCTCAGCCTTCAGCCAGAGGTTCTCAGCCTCAAGATCCGCAATCTGCGAAGTCTTGGCGGTCAGCTCGGCGACATTTATTTCCACGGTCGTCTGTATCGCCGTGGCCTTGTTTTGAAGCTCAACCAGGAAGGTCTTCGCCTCGGCCACCTCTTTCTTCCTCTCCTCGGCAGCCTTGTCAGCATCCTGCCGAGCAACCTAGAGCTCGAGTATGCGCTGGTCCACACCAGCGCCAACAGCCATCATCTACAGAATGAATGTTATCAAAGACTATACCGAAGCAAAAGTTCAACTGAAAAGGGATAAAATATTTACCTTGGCACCGTAGTACATCATAGTCCGGAAGCAGGTCTGTGGGCCTTTGGGGAGGGACTCCAATTCCCTCGGCAGAGCGAAGGCTTGGAGCAGCGCCATCGCCACGTTCGGGCGGTCATCCATCTTGTCACCCGCCTCGGCAGTGACTCCCTCGAATGAGAGCTTCGTCTCCCATGGCACCACCTCCCTCCTGGAGGACCCCGCCGTCTCAGTAGTTGCAGGGTCAGGAACGGCGGTCTTCTCCGCCGCAGCCGAGGAGTGCTCTAACTGCTGCACGCCCTCAGAAACCCGTGCCCTCTTGTGCGCGACTCGGGTCCGGGTCAGCGTCTCCATGACCTGGTCAGTACTGCCACCAGTTGGCGGCTTCTCCAAAACAGCAACAAGGGGTTCAGTTATCCCCTCGGTTCCGTCGTCCTGGAACTCCATGTCCAGATCAATCACCTTCTTTGGTCCCATCTCAAATTCCTCAAGGGACGGTGCGGCAGAATTCTCGGGCGAATGCTCGGATGATTGCTCGGCGTGTGGCTCGATCAATGGCTCGGCTGAGCATCGAGTGGATGGCTCGGCTGGAGAGGGTCGCGGCCGAAGAGTGTGGGTGTAAGTTGGATGGTACTCCAACAAGGTCGGGGCCCAGCGTCTGGCTTCCGACAGAGCAGAAAATGCCTTCACCCTATCAGCGTCGGCAACGTTCTTGCAGTGGCTGAGAACCCCGGCGTCTGCACAAAGAACAGATGGTTAGAGAAATTCAAGAGAAGATAAGCAACTACAGCCGAAGTGACAAAACTTACTCGGTACCCCCTCCAGAAAAGGTACGGAAAACACGTGCGTCGTCCCAAAGCGGAATGGAACGAAGAAACGGCCGGAGACGATGAGGACGTCGTCGGCGTATTTATCTGAGTCCGGCAAGCCAGCAATCAGACCGGTCTGGCCAGGCCTCCGGCCCAGATAATACTTGCTGGATTTGTGATTGTATCCAACGAAGTAGCAGCCGAAGATGTCGTCAAAGGTGAACCGATCTGCCGGCGGAAGGGTCTCGTTCAGCTTGGTCACCCCCAGAAGAATCCTGAAGGTGTTTACCGTCACTTGGAATGACGTAATGCACAGAGAGCCGAAGAACTGGGTCAGAATTGGTTGAAAGGGAAACCGAACTCCCCCCTCAACGATCGCAACGATGGGAACAAGGACGTGATGTGGTCCCTGTTCCTTATAACTGACGGGGCCCAGCAGGAGATTCACGTCGGCTGGAACCTCGTACTCCTCCCTGAAGTGCCGGAGGTCTTCGGGAGTGTCTAGGAGCCATCTGAACTTGTCGGACCGCTTCTTCGGTGCCATCAGTTGGATCTGAAAAGAACACAAGCAAGAGGGCACCGTTAGTCGGTCCGGCATCAACCTACGCAGCAAATCACAGGATGGCGGCTCGGCTCGGCCAAGATCGGTCAGTGTTCATCTTCCTCACCACAGGGCCCAGAAACTTACAGGAAGCTTCCAGGCCACAAAAATGGCAGGGAAGATGCACCCCAACCTGGAAAAAGTCACAAAATCGACGAGAAGGTAAAAACGGTCTCAACCACACCAGCCAAGAAGCCCAGAAGCTAGCCAGAAGCTTCCAGGCCTTCAACAATGGCGGAGAGAAAACCAGCGGCCATCAACAGGTCGCAAGAACGACCTGGAAAGTGAACAGAAAGTTGCAGATATGGTAAAGATGAAGCTCAGCGGTTACCTGAGAAGAAGAAGAGGGCTGAAGGCCTGGAGAGCGACGACTGAAAGCAGGAAGGACAGTGGCCGGAGGACCTGCGAACGGTTGCCGGAAATTGCCTAGAGAGAGAGAGCAGCAGAAACGGGAAGGGTTTGAAAAACCCTAAGTCCCCTATTTATAGGGGGAAGCTTGGAGCCAAAAACCGGTTGACCGGCCGACCCGGTCCAGACGGTCACCCCGCGCCCGCAATGATTGCGCCGCCTCGGAAGTTGTGCCGGCGATGCATGCCTGACAACGCATCAGCACGCTATCCCATCAGCCGCAGCTCCAGCCAACCGCTGCATGACACGTAGCGCTGCCCAACTGCCAGATCAAGCGCACGGAGACCGATGATGCGACACCTGTCTGCGTGATGTCACGTCAGACGCGCCACCTCTCCAGAGCGCGACACGTCAGCGATTTCAAATTGACGGTTCATTGAATTCTGTCAGGACAAATCTCAAGTCAAATCAGTGGTCCGACGCTCCTCCCTTCGGCACCTACACAACCTATCGGCACCGAGTCAACCCCACTTCGGCCAAAATGCCTGGCCAAAGGGGTTGAGGGGCTATTGTTTGGGGCCGAACTCTCAGGAGGCCGGAGCCACGACCTCCTCCAGGAGGACCACAGCTCAGACTAGCCAGCAAGCGGCCGAACAGATCTTAGCCGGCGATAGGGCCTCTCTGGGGCTCTTTCCGGCCCGGAGACTCAAAGCCCAGAGGAGGAGCCTAGCCGAAGAGCCATGCAGTCAAGGTCATGCGACCGAGTAGAGCAAGGGCCGACGAGAAGGCTCCCCTGGGATCGCTTTTGTGCAGAGGTCTCTTAGCCCAAGATGGCCCGGCCTACAACAAGCAGCGCCGAAGCATGTCGCTTCGGCCAGACAAGACAAAATGCTTTGTTCCCAACAAATATTCCCTCGTGGACAGCATCCCGGATTTTACGCACATGGAAGACACACGCCTGACACAGAATCAACTTTTCCGTGATTCCCGCCGCACGTCAGACAACCTTTATCGCTTTTCTGCCGCCCAAGGCTATCAGGCACCGCCGCCTGACACTGTCGGAAACCGCCCGGTCGGCCACACGCCAGCGCACTCAGAGGGGACAGCTGCACCGCCCCATGCCGCAGGTGGGCGGCTCTCCCGCGCCGAAGCGCGTGCCCAGCACTCTCTGTTGTCCTATATAAGGACCTTGGCATTCAATGCATGGTACACACTCTCTCACTCTAGCCCAAGCTCTGCCCATTTACTTTCTCTCTCTACAAATCTCTTTGCTGACTTTGCCATCGGAGGGTCCACCGGCGACGCCGCCGGTAGCTTAATGTTTGCTTCCCTACGCAGTTAGGTCCAGCCACTCAGCTCCACCGCTCACCGTCGGAATCCACCACCAGAAAGGCTTACCCCCCAACAGCCACAATGGGAGCAAATGATCTGAGGGAACTGCGAACGGCAATGGTATGGATGCTTGCAATGATGGCAAACAATTGAACCACTGGACGGTCCTCCCTGAACACTGACATTTGAAACAAACTGAGAACGCGGCTGACTAAACACATGTATCTGGTCTCTGTGCCTCTTTCTTCCCATGCTACTTGACGATGATCTCGAGTCGGTACTAACGGATTGCCAACGAGGCTCCCACACTGGGGCTTTCTTCTCTGCTTCCGGACAAACTGGCTTAACTGCCCTAGCACACTCTAGCATAGCGGCGAAAGAACGGATACGATGCCCCATAACGAACTTATGAAGCGACGGACAAAGACCCTTCTCAAATCTTCGGCACTTACGGTCCTCTGATATGACCAATTCTGGGGCAAAACGCGACAAGGCCTGAAACTTGATAGCATACTAAGACACCGTCATGTTGCCCTGCTGCAGCAACTCGAACTGACTCTGCAACTGATCCCGGAATGCTTCTGGAAAATACTGGTTTTCAAACACGGCGACGAACTGATCCCATAACATAGGGACTGAATTATCATCAACTGCTTCCGGATTTGCAACTCTAGCCATTTTTCTCGCATCTTTTCCAATTTTCATGACCGAATTCCACCATTCGCCTGCTTCACCGATCAACTGATAGGAGGAAAACAATACTCGCATATTGTCTTCCTGAATCTCGAGGGTATCCAATACTTTTGTGATACCTTACAACCAGTGATTTGCTTCAAGTGGCTCACCTTCACCATCGAAACTAGGAGGATTCATAACGCGAAATTTTCGCAAAGATTCCATCACGGCACTAATGCCCCTAGCCCTGGGGGCCTGAGCTGCTCTAGTGGCCTCAACCAAGGCTTCTGCAAGCTGTTGAACAAAGCTTTTTGGATCGACCGCATCTTCTAACTGAGCATTCTCCCTTTGAACTCCTTGTTGCACCTGATGTGCTCGGAGACCTCTTCGGCGATTTACCATCTAGGTGATAGGGACGATACACGACGAGAAATCCTAGCCACAAACGAAACGATATTCAAACACGGGTAGAGTATCATAGCGTACAAGCCGAAAAGAACTAAGAGATCACAAAATAAAACTAAAGAACCACAACATAAACTATGGAATCTCAATATCCACATATGGAGCAATCAACCACCTTAAAAGAACCAACGAACAACCACAAATAGATAACCCAAAGAAGCTATGCACAAATTCTTCTTATTCCCAAGACTCACACTAGCCTACAACCCAAGCATAACTTCTACGCCTCATACAAGGGCATACTAATGCCATGCAACTCTCAATGCATGCAAATGCAGAAGAAAATCATTTTTAAAACTGTTTTGAGAACCCATAGAGACGGAATTCTCCCCATGGTCCGAAGGTATTCGAACGAAAGCTCTGATACCAAGTTGTCACGCCCCGGATTTTCAAACCATTTTTTGAAATATAATATATGCATAAATACTTTTGCACAAGTCATTCCACCAACAAAGGGGCCGTGAAGGAAAAGAAGTACAAACATATCCCTTTGCAAACCTTTACACAAAACATGCGGAAGTAGAACATTAACAATCCTTTTTCGAATGAAACTTGCTTCCAATAAAACGGTAATACAACTTCTTTAAAGAGCAGGGAATGCCCGTAGGCTACAAGGGGGAAAATTAAGGGAAAAATTGTAGTAAATAAATGAACAATATGAGATGCTCCTTACACAAGAAAATCTGGAGAAAGCCTAATCCAACTCTGCAAACCCTGCAAAGAACTGTAGAAAAAGAGTTGAGTCATAAAGACCCACCAAATATGCGACTATCAACTGTATATGAACATATGGTGATTATGTGCAAGGTGGGTGAAATCCTACAATGCAATCCCAAGCATGTTTCCGACACTCATACCCAAGATCCTCAATCTCAATCCCTAGTCCACATAACCCAACCAAAAGAACCATTCATACTCTCACATCAATGAAAAGATCTCAAACCTTCGCATCTATCCAACTATCGCAACGGAAGACCAAACCTTTTATTTGAACAACCAAACCCCAACCGGAAAGAAGTCACCAACAAGCACCAAGACCACTACACTAGGTCACTCCACTAATGTAATCGTACCTCATCACACATAAGTATTACAAGGTACTTATCCAAAGGGTTTTGCTACCACACAACCAAATGTTGCCTCGACAAGGCTAATTATTACTCTCTACGATAGTCCCTTACCAACTAGTAGTTTGTCTCCCAACTTAGCCTCATATCAAAGCATACCCATACCACACTCACATTGGCTTAACCGCGATGGGTACACATGGCACGACTTGGCTCCAAGACTCAAGCTATCCAAAGCCACGAATTTGCGAAGTCTCATTCATTTGCTAAAGCCACGAGTTGGCTAGTACCACCCATAAGGAAATCCATAAGTCCACAACCAACCCTCATCAAGGGTACTTTAACTTCCTTTATATATATACATATATATAGGTATTACAAATAGGTGAATTCATTATCTTGAACTTTAGTTGGTTCAACTCCTGGCTTGGAATATTATAGAAAAGACCACAAGGGATTCGAGACCTCCTGAACGAATTCCAGAATCGGTCCTACGGTCAACCTTGGGCTAGTTTTGGATCACAAGAAAACCATCAAGCCGTTCATCGATTTACAGTGAATTCAAGGTTTGACTAGCTCCCGAGTGAATCACGAATCGATTCAGGTTGTCTCAACGAATTCAAGAACCAACCTCACACTCGAATGACCACGAATTGGCCCAAAGATTACGAATTGATCTAGGTAGTCTCAACGAATTTAAGAACTAACCTATACACATATGTGACCACGAATTGGTCCTATGATCACGAGTTGATCACCTACTACACCCAAATCCTTTTTGTGTTGTTGTTTGTTGATTGATTAATATAAGTAGATTAGGTAGATTTTGGAGTTTGAGTCGAAGGAGACGAATTCTCCAACATGGGCAACGAATTTGCCACAAGGGACGAGTTCCCGACACATGGATGATGAATTCACCCAACAAGTTTGCTAACGAGGGACGAGTTCCCAAACTAAGGATGACGAGTTCATTCGGTAAGACCATAACATATATCCGAGGTCTAGGAACGAGTTTCCTAACCTAAGGTGACGAATTCACCAATTTCCAAGTCCTTTACCTTTCATGGGCATTTCATCAAACACAAGGGTGCCCACGGCACCATGGTTATCTCCATGACAAGAGGCCACACTAACACTTGCCGACGAACGATCCAATACCACAATGTTGCACACTAAAACCGATACAAGGTCGAGAGGGTATCCTACCTCCTCAATTCCAACAAAATCCACAAGGTACCCACATCATTGAATTTCCCCAAATGATCGTCTAGTCTTACTCTCAACCCAATTCACACATTCTCGCATTCTAATCCTATCAAAGATACTCGATCATACATGAATGCGAATCAAATTACATCAATTTCTCAAAAAACGATCATTTATTCAAAGCTTGGGGCTTTTTATGAAATCATTGAATTCTCGATTTTGGAAATCATTAGTGAGCTACATATTTACAAATACACGATATAGTAACATATTTACCTCAATGCACGCCGACGGGGAAATCCTAGCCGCGTCAATCTTCAGCGCCAACCAACCTATATATATCAACGGATAGATCGCATTACGTGGAATACATTTCTCTAAACGAAAATGTAAGGAACCCACTTATAAAATCGACTTACCCAATTTTTTACGGAGAACGACTTCAATACTTGGGTTGCCAGAGATCTCTCGATGCGTAGAGCGACGTTTCTCCTTCGGGTTTTGTGATTGGGGCGCGTCTCGGCCTTGGATTGAAGCTTGGGAGCTAAAGCTCCAATGGAGTTTGAGAGAGAGAGAGAGAGAAGGGGCTCTAGGGTTGGGAGTGTGGGTTCCTGGACCCGAGACCCGAGTAGCTAATCCGAGATCCAAGTCTGAATGACCACTCGATGGCTCTTGCGATCAAAGAAAATGCGCTAGTACTGCCCGGTGCCGGATGCCGGAAAGGCTCTCCGATGCCTAAGTCAGATGAGTGCTTGAGAATGATTTTAGAGGTAGAAGTCGTTGGAAATCAAAGTGTGTAACCCCTTACCCGTTCTGCCATGCATGGTATTTATAAGCCATTTGTATCATCCTCAATCCGGCGCAAATTGCGGCAACTGTCCCGGATATTCCGCCGCAATATCCGGGATTTTATCCCAGTTTCCATATTGGGCTATCCAGGGAGATATGTCCGGTTTCAGCATCGATCCGGTAGTATCCTGGCAGGTCATGCATGACCCGGACGTACCGTGACGTGCTCTATCTATCCGTGACCCAGATATATATTTTTCACCGGTAGTGTTGCTGGGTCGGGGTGACCCGGTTGTGTCTTGACCAAAAAGGCTCGGTGTACGGGCTAGCCATCCGGACTAACCCGTGACACTCCTTCCGGCATAGTGCTGGGCCAATGGCCCTCCAGTTGGTCTGGCCAACCTGTTCCAGCCCCAATAGGCCTGCCCCCAACGGGCCAGCTCCGAATACCCGGCCCAGTGGCCCATATTTGGTTTGGTTACCACAATAGCCCCTCAATACTTTCGGTCCATCCGGACTGCAAGTATTGAGTATGTTACCCCGGTCAACCAAACCAGTCTGTCTTGTGACCTCTGCTGACCAAATGGTCTGGAAGCATCCTGCCACTAGGGCCATGTTCGAGTTTATCCGTCTCAGGAACGATCCGGATTGTCCGGATCGTTAGCATGTGTCTGGATTCAACGGCTGCGTAAATCCTTCTGGAATCTTCCTGCCACGTGTCATCATCCGGTGACTATGGTTTTGGAAAATGTGCCCGTCCGTTTGGGATACGAACCGTCATTTTTTCCTCCTATATAAGCGAGGGACCCCCTTATTCCATCTTTTTTTATATCCAGAATTCTCTCCACTGCATCCTAGCGCTTGCTTGTCAGTTCTGTCCAGATTCAGGGCGTCGGATTACTCGAATCATCAGATTAGGACCATCTTATCTTCTTTTCTTCTTCTTCCCTTTTGGATTGGGACACTTTTAGCCCCAACTCCTCCCTGCGATTTTTATGCGCATGGTAGCACTGCTCATGACGTTGGGGCATTGCTAAAATACGCCTGTCGGTTCCCTTCTTCCCGGACCGATTGATCCGACAATTCTTCTCTTTTCTCTTGGTCAGGTATCATGTCGGGGAACCGGGGCGGTGTTGCCGAAGCAAACGTAGCTGCTGCGGAGCAGGAGGGACTCAGTCCCTTCGTCAAATATTTTGCAAATAACCAGAATCTGCGACATCCTGGAAAACGTTCACGTTGAGCTAGTGGGCCTAAACGCCCAAGGAGCTCCGGATGTCAGACACCGTAGGGGGCAGATCATTGTTCCATTGATGGCCATAATTGAGGGGGGCCTAAGATTTTCACTGACCGGACTACTTGCAAAAATTTTAAATACCCTCGGTCTGACCACCGTATAGTTTACGGTAAACTTTTACCGTATCGTGCTTTCCCTCATTGAGCTGAACCGTCATTTCAACCTTAACATTAATTTGGCAGAGTTCTTCAGGCTCTACTCCATCAACCAGAACAAAGCTTCCCAACGTTATTTCCCGGCAACCCGGAAGGGCTACGGGTCGGTGGTTAACTGTCTCCCGGATTCTGACCCCTGGGCCAATGAATTTGTATTGGTCCGGGGGGATTTCAATAATGATAGGGACCCCGTCCCATGTCGGCACTTTAGGTAACTTTTAATCTTCCCTTCCTTTAAGCTTCTCTTTCTGATCTTTGTAATCACGGTTCCTTTTCTTTTGTAGTTGCCCGTACAGTTAACCGGCTTAAAAATCAGGCGGCGGAAGACCGAATCCGGAGATTGTTCCAGCTTCCCCTCTCCACCCGGGACGTTCCTACTTTGCTGGGGTACCGGCCTTCGTATCATTCATACATCAAGATCAGGCAGCCCAGGGTCCGGGAACTGGCTCAAGTCGCTCCTTCCCCTCCCGCGCCTCCTGTCATCCGGATAAATTTGGAAAGTCCAGAGAGGACCGAATCAGACATCCCCGAAACACCGATGGTAAGAAGGAGAGCGGTACAAGTCAGGGACCTGCTCGGGGGCAGCCCGCCGTACCACACATTGAAGTTCCCGAGGGCACGCCCACGTCTGTCCATGCTGTTGATCCCTCCTTGCAGGACGTCGCCATCCCTCCGGATATTGCCGGATCTGCCTCTGGTAGCAAAAGGAAGAGGCTGGAATTTGAAACGGTCACCCAGGACCAATTCGACGAAGTCCTGGAGCAACTTCTGGGAGAAGACAGCTCCTTCGTTCCTCTGCCCTGGCGCCCAACCTTCAACTTTAACAACCGGATCGTAACGAACATCGACTCGGTTGCCACTTCAGGAGTGGCCCCAGCTTTGGCCCGTGCTATGATGCTTCCCTGGGATGAGGAACATCTTCCAAAGACGGCTTTTCATCCACAGACAGATGGACAGTCAGAACGAACTATTCAGACTTTAGAGGATATGCTCAGAGGCTGTGTGATTGATTTTCGGGGTGCTTGGGATGACTATTTACCGTTGGTGGAATTTGCTTATAACAACAGTTATCAATCCAGCATCGGGATGGCTCCTTATGAAGCTCTATATGGGAGACGATGTCGTACTCCTTTGTGTTGGAGTGAGGTGGGAGAGCGGCAATTGTTGGGTCCAGAGTTGATTCAACAGTCCTCTGATGGTGTCAAATTGATACGGGAAAGATTAAGGATTGCTCAGAGTCGGCAGAAAAGTTATGCTGACAACCGTCGAAGGGAGTTGGAGTTTGAGGTAGGTGACTTTGTATTTCTAAAAGTATCACCTTGGAAGGGTGTGGTCCGGGTGAAGGGCAAAGGGAAGTTGTCACCGAGATATGTGGGTCCGTACGAGATTATCGAGCGGATTGGTGCATGTGCTTATCGCTTATTGATGCCAGCAGAGTTATCTAGGATACGTGATGTCTTTCATGTGTCTAATTTGCAGAAGTACATTGCGGATCTTTCGCATGTCTTGAGTACAGCTGAGTTGGAGGTGCGGGAAAATCTGTCTTATGCTGAGGAACCTCTGAGGATTATCGATCGGAAGGAGCAAGTTTTGCGCTCCAAGACGATCGTTTGGGTCAAAGTCCTTTGGAGGAATCATAGCGTTGACGAGGCTACGTGGGAAGGCGAGGAAGATATAAGAGCTAAATATCCATATCTATTTACATCAGGTACGTAATCTAATTTCGAGGACA
>NMUG010005784.1:0-12936 GCA_002855965.1 Monotropa hypopitys | reverse complement strand
GTAGTCACACTTGTACTTTTCTTGTACTTGTAGTTCTTTCTTCTTCACTGTAGCAGTTGTAGTAGGCCAGTTCTTGTACTTTACTTCCGCTCTTGTACCTCTTTTGTGTTTCTACTTTGTACTGCTTTGTAATGTAATGAGAAATTGAACTGACTGTATCTGGATGGCAAGTAGTTGTATCCCCTGTTATTTATTTAAATTATATTTCAAAAAAACAATATGGTTTGAAAATCTGGGGCATGACAACTTGGTATCAGAGCTTTCGGTTTGAATACCTTGGAGCCGTGGGGAGACACTTAGTCTCCATGGGTTCTCTTGGTCATTACATTGTTCGTCGGTCATATCTGTGTGCTTGTTGTGCACTATTGCACCTTGACTCTGTGTCTTAGAGGTATCCTGCGTGTTCTGTCTCCTTCCATGAATGTTGAGTTTCTCCATCCTTTGGAAGTTGAGTATTGATCTCTTGTGGCAAGTCTAGTTGCCTTGCGGTGATTGTGTACTCTTGTGTCCTATTTCCTAGCGATCACGATGCATCCCTTGTGGTTATTGCTTGGTCTTAGGCACCTATATTTCGCTAGAGTTGAGATTGTGGTTTGTGGTAAGACAAGATCGGTGGAAGTATTCGAGGTTGTTGTTGCGGTTATCCCTCATCTTGTCATTAGTAAGGCGGAACTTGGGTCTTGTTGGCACATTGTATTAAGACTTTGATGATTCTGATATTGGTTTGGTTATGTGTGGTACCCCTTGTAGCCCTTTTAGTCTCAAAGTTTGGTTGTCTTCCCATGTTGGGGTGTGAACCCTCGTGTAGTTGTTGGTAAGATAGGCCTTATGGTCCATCCGAATTTGCGTTTCCTCTGTTATTTTGGTGGAAATCTTGAGGCGTTACCAGGATTTTTTAGTATTCTTCTTTTAAGGGGTATGACCCGTTGGTCGTATCTCTTCGCGAGATTGAGTTATTTGTAACCATTTTGGATTTTGTGGGCTTCGTGGTGCCGTGGTTGGTTAGTTTGTGAGTGTAATCTCGGCTACGACGTACCTTTTTCCTGTTTGAATTCCTGGTTTGCCTTGGCTTAAGGCCAGTTGGTCATGAGAAGCTCGATATCAATGTCTGATTGTCGTTGTTTGGGCTTACTGTTCATGTGGAAGCCTGAGTGTTCCATGAAGGTTGTTTATCTTTCCTGTACCTGTTCGGGTCTCCTTGGTTGAATGACTTTAGTTGCTTCCTTTGGAGGTTAGTTGGATGATTGCGAGTCGTACCTTGAATGCTTCAAATGAATTCCGTCGTTTGAAATCTTCTCCAATCAAATGGTGAAAGTGACCCTCTCGATGCCAATCTTAGCTTGTAAGGAGTTGTAGGACTCTTGATGCCTTGCGTGTTCATTGTTGTGAGTCTTATTAGCGTGTTCCTTACCACCTATCGGCTTGTTAGACCATTGTGTATTTCCTTAGGGTTAGGTATGTATTGGAAGTTCTCCCTTGTGAATCCGTTGTAAGTGTTGAATTCTTCCAAGTGATCGGTGCCACTTTGTACAATTGTTCTATCCTGAACTCAATGTAGACTGCTCTTGTATAGGCACCTATGTGTTTTGTTGACTGGCATCTTTTTTCTTTGACTCGGTTGATGTGATGTGTCGTAAGGAAGCACATGTGAATTATCAGTGGTTTCATATCTCTATGAGTGGCATTATGACTCCTTTCTTTTGGTTGGGGTTGGCTTTGATCGGTGTAATCCTTATCGGGAGTTCCCTTTCTCTCTCCTTGATAGACCATCTCTCTGGCAGTTGTGTTTTGAGCACAAGTGGTGTATCCACTATGTGGTGTTGAAACTCTAGTGGTGAAAGAGATTTCGACTTCCCCTTTGTTGTTTCATCTGACACAGACTTTTGTACCGTGTGTTTCATCGACCGTAGGTTAATGGGTCTTGGAAATTTGGGAAGCCTCATGTTCAATTGGCCGTGGGCTATGGGTTGACATTTCTTTGGTTGATGGTCTTTGGCACAAATCAGAATCCTTTTGTATCTAGTATTTTGTTGTACCTGGTTGACTACTCGTTGATGGATTTGTTGACCTCTCAATAACATCAAATTGAGTTGTACTTCGTCTGATGCATGTCTTAATGCCTTTCGATTTCCTTGTAAAGTTCTACTCGAGTTGCATTCCACATTGTGAATCACCCATATGATGCGATGTGCCACTTAGTTTCTCTAGTTGGGTGACACATGATGATCACATTTTATTGTTCCTCTTGGTGAAATTCTTCCTTGTTCGAAGGACTATGCTTTCGGGTAATTGTCTCTCTATCGACGTGATATTCTAAATGAGAGTGTGGGTGTTTCCTTTTCGATTGCGAAGTTTTAGTCGAATAAGAGACTTCCTTTATCTTTTGCTACGATTGTGCGTTGGACGTTACTTGATCGTTGGAAAGAAGTGCGTGAAACAAAGTAGAGCGTGTTCGATTAACCGTGGGAAAGTTGGGTACGAATGCATATTGTGGTCTAGACTTGTTGTGAGTTTAGTGTCATGCCATGTTGTTGGGCTTGGCATATGAACATTTTGGCATGTGTGGATGCGTGAGTACTTTCTTGGTTATATGATACACGTTTGACGTGGTGAGTTGGTTTGAGAAGAGCTACCGTCCGGGGCGTCTCAAAACAAATCACCAAGGTCATACGGTTACCACATTAGAATGTGTGTGTTTGGTGTGGTGTATTCTTTGGCTCGGGGATTTTGGAGCATATTCATGCATTGCATTTATTTTCGGTGGTTCGTGTGTGTTGGTATGATGACGCATCCTCGCTAGTATAATTCACTAAGCACTCGTGTAAAAGGATTGGAAACCGTATCGGCGTGTCCTCGGCATGTCCTTGGCATGTCGGCGTGTCCTCGGCATGTCCTTGGCATGTCGGCGTGTTCTTGGCGTGTTCTTGGCATGTCCTTGGCATGTCGGTATGTCCTTGGTATGTCCTTGGCATGTCGGCGTGTCCTCGGTGTGTCCCTGGCGTGTCGGTGTGTCATTGGCTTATCATTCTGTATAGGTGTACCCATAGTGCGATTGTTGTCTTGTGGTAGGCGACAACGTGAGAATTCCTAATATGCGAGCTTGTAGATTGCTGAGGGAGTGTTGGTGTTTGTAACACCGACTCAGTTATTTTTCTTTCGATTGGTGATGGACGTCATGGGAAGGTTGTCCCTTGTAGGATTCTCTATTGGAATTGGTTTCGTGTCGACGTATCTGTATCATATCGGGAAGCATTCCCTTGTTTCTTGGCATGTTTATGGGCATATGGGTTGTGAAGCGTGCCCTTGCATTGTTGATATTGCAAATAAACCATTGGATGTTGAAGCGAGATCGTACCTATGCTTAACCGAGTGTCCGAGTAAGTATATCGAACCCAAGCATCCTACTTGAACTTATTATCATGTCCCGTACAATTCAACTCTTGAGAAGTTCGTTGTGGAGACGAGTTTTGATTCTTGGCTCGAATATTGAGGAGTATGGTTCTTTCGGTCTCGATAGTTGTGTTTGGTTTAAGGTTTCATCCTTTCTCCTCTCTTACCGTATTTCGAGGACGAAATTTCTGTAAGGGATATGAGATGTCACGACCTAGAATTTCAAATGTAAATTTTAAATAAAAACGTATTTTAAAATCAATGAATAATCGATTTATTCTTGGAAAATGAGTTTTCATAATAATCGATAGAGTTTAGGGTTCGATAGATGATTATCCAGCAGTTTGGAGTGGTGAGGACCCCCGATATTGAGTTGGTATGATTTTGGGTTGTTCCGGCAATGTGCCGAGGGATTTCGAGGCCCATTACGACCCCGATGTATTCAGCAAATTGAAATACATTATTCATGAACGTTGTAGACAATTTCATTATGAATCCAATCCATCTTGAATCGTCTCAATCGGAGTTCGGACAAAGAAGTTATGGCCGAAATACTCTCAGATGTCAGGTTTGCAACTTTTGCAGAGTACAACGACACCCGTAACCGGTTGCGCATTTTTTGAGCGCAACCGATAGCGCATTCTGTGAGGTTTTTTGGCAGACCTATGTTGGGGGCATTTTAGTCATTCCCGGGGGCATATATATAGTCGTTTTTTCGTATAGAAGGGCATCAAAACTCATTTTTGGACCCTCCTCCCCCTATCACTCACGAAAATCCTCTCCCTCTCTCTCTAAAACTCTAAAAACCCCTCCATTTTCTCTTAAATCCACTCAAATCCATGGAACCCTTGAAGATTTTGCCTTCACTAACCTTGGAGAGCTTGAGGCGATCTACGCGTGGACGGGCTTGGTTCGTGGCGGTGTGTTGGGTGTTTCTCCGGCGACCTCCGAGCTCCGGTGACTCCGGTGGGTAAAATCGCTAATTCCTATTAAGTATGTAGATAGGATTTGATTTTCATGATTATGGGATACGTTTTCATACCTTGATGTAGGGTTGGTCTAGGGTATTTAACTACATCCTTAGTGAGGTCTTAGTGTTGGATTGATGTGTTCTTGGGTTGTTGGATGCCCCTAAGATATTATGCACACCACTTATTCGACAAAATTCCCGTGAGAGTGTCTACTTGGAATTTGGGTGAACGGGTGTTGCTAGGGTTGCCGTAGAATCCTTATGATGACGATTGGTTATTCTAGGGGTCTTGAATATCATGTTAGCCCCATCGATTTTAGTGGACACTAAGTATTTGATAAAAAGCCTAAGTGAGTAATTGAAGTAGGCTTGGGTTATTCTTGCCTCCCTTGGATATCGTGGTGCCATGACTTGTTGGGCTTGGTCACCTCTCTTGATTTTGTTAAGATATAGATTTAATGCCCTCGGATTTGGTTGCGTGAACGTCTTAGGTACTCGTACGATCGTTGGCATTGTTTGACATGGTTGTCCCTTAAATCGTCAAAGTTTGATGTTGGACTTGGTTGGTGGTTTTTCCCTTGATTTAGTCAAGGTGAAGGTATGACCGATAAATTGAGGGACTTAATAATATATCCAAATTATCCAATGAACGTCAAATATAAAGGATGTGCCCTACGAGGGCTACTCATACCAAATCTTAAAGCTATCACTTGTGAATCACCTAATGAAGTAGAATGTAATCGGCTAGCTTTGGCTAGGAAACACTTACGACATGGAATCAAAGGGTAACTTGGCCCTCCCATCGAATTGGGGAATGACGAATTATTTATGCGGGAATGTACTTATGACGAGATTCCCTAGATGGTCGCTCCATTCACGACATTGTGCACAATGGGGGTCACTTGGCCCTCCCAACGAGTTGTGGAACGACTGACGGAAAGGATAGTGTGCCGACAAGCCACTATGCCGGACCCAATCAAATATGGAAATGATTCTCAAGTACGATAAAAAAGGAAATGAAAGGATAAATCAAGAATGGACTTATGATGGGACTCTTGGATTTATTCCTATTACAAAGTTATAGAACGATTAGCAATATAACAACGAGGATGTTAGGATAAACCGAAATGTACTTGGTTAGGGATTCCGTGGTTTATCCATATTGCAAAAAGATATGAACGCACTAACGTGAATGAGTAATATAACGCGAATGGTAGGATAACCCGGAATGTACTTATGATGGGATTCCGTGGTTTATCTATGTTTATGAATTCAATAAGATAGAAAGTTAGAATGGAAAGAAAGGAATACCTCAAATATTTCAAGTTACATGTGAATCCAACACATAATGATAATGATAATTATTGAAGGTTCGTGAGGTGAATTAGTAATGAGTGTCTCGGTAGTGCTTTCGTTTGGATTTGTGGTAGGTCCATAGGGTTACTTCACCCTAGTAGAGAGTTTGGTTGAGTTTTGTTATAGCTGTGTTGGTTGGACATAGGATGCCTTACTTTTTGCATTTACTCAGTTTTGAGAATTTGGTTGTACACGCTTTGTTGGCTACATGCCTATGTCCACTTTGCCTTGAGTTAGGTTTACGTCACGTGCACTTTGGGTGCTTTACTGTTTTTGTACGTTTGCTTGTGATAACGTAGGCATGCACCGCATGTGCATGCTTGGTAGTAGTTAGGGGTTTTCTCATTGAGCTATGGTTTGCTCAGACCCTCCATTTTCTCTTTTTCTAGTTCTATTCTGCAGGGCTTGGAAGACTTGTTGATTTGATGTTTGAGTCAGCTGTTGGATTTTCCTGGACTCAGCTACTTCAGTTTCAGTTGTCCTTCTAGTTCTTTCTTCTTCCCTATAGCAGTTGTAGTAGGCCAGTTCTTGTACTTTACTTCCGCTCTTGTACTTATTTTGTGTTTCTACTTTGTACTGCTCTGTGATGTAATGAGAAATTCAACTGACTGTATCTGGATGACAAGTAGTTGTATCCCCTGTTATTTATTTAAATTATATTTCAAAAAAATATGGTTTGAATATCCAGGGCGTGACATTATTCATATATGTAATTGCATTACAACATAAAAATCATTTAACTTCAAATTCAAATTTTGGCAATACAAATTTGAACTCTCGTCTCAATTGCTTGGTCATTTGAACAAATCTCTCTTTACACAACGCCAAAAAATGACATTTAACGGCGGTCAAAAAATAGTCGCTAATTGTAACACCCCGTAATTTTAAAGCCATTTCAAACATTTTTTTTTTTGAAATAACAATTGAAGGAGGGAAAGGGGAGTTAACCATTGTTATCTAGATACATTCAGTTGAAGTAACCATTACTCATAGGAGGGAAAGGGGAGTTAACAATTGTTATCTAGATACATTCAGTTGAAGTAACCATTACATATATTATGATACAGAATGAAACTGTAAGGGAACACAAGCGGAAGAATAAAAAATACAACAACTAGCTACTACAACTCAAAGAGATAACTATAAGAGGGAAACACAGAAGTAATAGGCAAGATGGCCCAGGGCACTTGGAGTTATCCAATAGGTCCAGGATTCGATTCTTGCAACTACTATGATGATGTGTATTAACCACCCGACGTTTAGCCCATTGGTATGAGCCTCATACTAGGGTAATTTCAGTTCACGGAATCCCCCCGTGTAGTCGGTACGAGTCCCACTAGATGGAGTATAAAATGCACTAGTCTGGACGCAGCCTTCTGGGGGGGGGATCTACATATAACAAATAGTATGATGGTGGAATCTTTGGGCGAGTCGCGCATTTGCCGATCCTCTCGTTAGCTCTTGTGGTGGGCGTAGCGTGAGGACCTTAATGTTGGGGCACAACATTTTTTTTACAAGAGGGAAGTACAAGAGCAGGTCTACTACAACAAGTACAACTGAAAGAAGGGACTACAAGTACTATAAAAAGTACAACTAAAGAAGGTAACCACAAGTACAAAGAGCCAAAAGTGTAGCAACAAGGAAGGATGGCAAGCTCCCGAGCAAGTCCAGCAGCTAGCCAAGCTCCAAGTCTACAACTCTCCAAATCCTGCAAACAAATACTAGAAAAGGGGGGAGAAAGAGGGTCTGAGCGAACCACAACTGAGTAGAAAAAATCCTAACTACTACCAAGCATGCACGTGCGGTGCGTGCCTAAGTGTCCACATACAAGAAGAGTAAAGTGACAGAAAAGAACCCAAGTCACAAGTGCAACCACACAACAACTGTGAGTGTAGGAACAAGTCTCCTAACCAAGTGAAAGTGAGGTGAAGGTCTCCAAGGTCCTACCAACGTAGACTACAACTCAAGACAAGATCAACCCACACTACGTGAGTAGAAAACCCTAAAGATCAACTAACTGACCTAAACAAACCCCACCAGTCAGATCTCACCTATTAACTCCAACTGTAGTACTCGTCGATCTTAGTTATTATCTTAGATTAAACTCTCATCTAACTTGAGGCATTGAGTGATTTGAGGTAAGATTTCTATTTGATTCCAATATCTTAATCGTATAATCCTGCATTCCCCGACTCGTCAGGAGGGGCCAGTATAACCCCTATCTGACCGTATACTCCTGCATTCTCTGACTCGTCGGGAGGGGCCAGTATACTCCCATTTCACCATATACTCCTGCATTCCCCGACTTGTCGAGAGGGCCCAGTATACCCCCATTGCGCAATGTCGTAAGTGCTCCAAAATGTATTCTTCCTTGCATTAGACTTCCAATTCATTGAATTTAGTGACTTATTGGTGATAGAGACCATATTGAGTGTAAGTGGCCCTCGTGAGACGCATCCCACATATTAGAAGTTCTAAGTGCAAATTCGTCAGGAAACTTGCAAAGTCTCAACTTCCTGACATCCTTCTAATCCAAGAGTCTAAGCTTCAAAACGTTGATTCTTTCAAAATTTTCTCTTTGTGGGGTCATGCAAGTGTGGCATTCAAGGCTGCCCCTTCTGTTGGAAGTTCTGGGGGCATTATTTCTTCTTGGAACTCTGACTGCTTCTCTTTATCTTCCTTTATTATCTCTGCCCACTACGTTATATTATTTGGCAAACTATCCAATTGTGATATTGGCATCTGCAATATTTACGCTCCCAATTCTCAGACTGGCCGTAAGGTTCTATGGGATGACCTTTTAGCCATCAAGCGGAATTCTTCTATCCCTTGGGTTGTAGCGGGTGATTTTAATGAGGTTCTTTATACCTCGGAAAGAAGGGGCTGTTCGCGCGCATCCAGGAGCATGAAAGAATTTAATGAGTTCGTGGTGGATATGGATCTTTTGGACTTAAAACTTTCGGGCTCGAAATATACATGGTCTAATTTCCGTTCATCTGCTGCATGTTGTAGGTTGGACCGTTTTCTCGTGTCTAAATCCTGGGTTTCTGGCCTTAATATTATTCAGAGGGGATTGCCCAGACCGATATCCGATCATAGGCCTATTTGTCTATCTATTGATCACAGGGATTGGGGTCTCAAGCCCTTCAAATGTTTCGATATCTGGTCTGATGACAATGATTGCATGAAGGCTGCTGAGTCTGTCTGGAATTGCCCAGCACAATCAGTTTGGGCGGGTATCAGGTTGGTCACTCGTATAAAGAATATGAAAGCTGCTATTAAAAAATGGGTTTCCCAGGATAAATCCTCAATTGCGGCCAGAATCAAACTTCTGGATCATGTTCTTGAGCGTATGGATAAGTTAGAGGAAGATGACAGTATATCGGATTTGGATAAATCAGAGAGAATATCTGTCAAAGAAAAAATTTGGGCTCTCAATCTCCAAGAAGAGTCTTTATGGAGGCAGAAATCAAGATTTTCCTGGATTAAACTTGGTGATCGTAATACAAAATTTTTCCATTCTATGGCTAAAGCCAATTTTAGTCGCAAATCAATCTCGTGTATCTCTTCTCCTATTGGCCTATTTTTCAACCCTCCGATATAAAATCTTGGGCAGTTAAGCATTTCTCAGAAGTTTTACAATCGGGTCATAGTGGGTATCCTATATCTGGGTTTCCCTTTTCCAGATTCTTGTCTAGGGGGTCCTCGCTTTCCTTGGAAGTTCCTTTCACTGCTGCAGAAATTGAGGATGCTATCAAGTTGTGTTGTCCATCTAAATCCCCTGGCCCCGATGGTTTTAATTTCCATTTCATCAAAAAGGCTTGGCCGTTCATGAGGATGGAGGTGTTGCAATTTTTCATGGAATTTCACAGGTATTCTTTCCTTCCTTCTGAATTGAATCAATCTTTTATTGCCTTGTTGCCGGAAAATTCCAATCCTCAAAAATTCGGAGATTTTAGGCCTATTTCTCTTGTCGGTTGTATTTATAAATTGGTGGCAAAAGTTTTGAGCGAACGCCTGAAAAGGGTGATGCTATCCATCATTGGGGATTCTCAATCCGCCTTCATCCCTCACAAACAGATTTTTGACGGAATTTTAGTCACTAATGAAGTCATCCACTATTGGCGTCGCAATAAAGTTAAAGGTTTCATCCTTAAACTCGATTTCGAAAAGGCCTATGATATGGTTAACTGGGACTTCTTGGACTTCATGCTGGACGGTATGGGCTTCGGTAAGAAATGGTGTTCTTGGGTCTCCTCTTCTATTCGCTCCGTTAACTTATCAGTTTTGATTAATGGATCTCCTTCTAATACATTTACGCCCGAAATGGGGCTTCGGCAGGGGGACCCGATATCCCCCTTTCTTTTCAACATCGTGGCTGAGGGATTAAATCTTCTTTTGGAAAGGGCGGCAAATTCTGGTCTTCTTTCAGGGACTGCATTCGGTGGCAATCTACCACAAATTACACACCTGCAGTTCACAGACGATACAGTAATATTCTGTCAAGGCATTCAGGACCAACTCAAAATTGTAAAACGTATTCTCAGATGGTTCTGTGTTTTTTCAGGCCTCAGCATTAACTACTCAAAGTCTCGTATTTTCCCATTTGGTCACCCAAAGTCCGTTTCTGAAGCTGCTGCCACAACTTTGGGTTGTGCTTTATCCAACCTTCCTTTTAATTATTTGGGGATCCCTATCGGGGCTAATCCTAATCGTTCATCTACATGGAACCCGATTATATCCAGAATCGAGAAAAAGCTTCGTGCTTGGAGAGGAATCCCAATATCCAAAGCGGGCAAGTTAACATTGATCAAAGCGGTAGTTCACTCTCTCCCTACTTACTACATGTCATTATTTCGAATGCCATCAAAGGTGGCAATCCTTATTGACAAATTGGTTAGAAAATTTCTATGGTCTGATGTGAATGGGGGATTCAAGATGCACCTCATAAAATGGTCAAAAATTGCTCGTCCGAAGTCCTCTGGTGGATTAGGCATTAAATCTATTGCAGTCCAGAACAAGGCGTTACTAGCAAAATGGTGTTGGAACTTTAATTCCAACCCAGAAGCCTTTTGGGTCAAAATTATCAAAGCCATCCACTCATGCGGTCTCGATCTGTTATGGCCTATCCTTCCATGTAATCAAAACTCATCTCCCATGTGGAAAGGCATTGCCAATATCACAGCAAACGACGATACCTTACTCCAAATTATAAAAGAAGGTTGCAAATGGAAGATTGGTGACGGACATTCAATAAAGTTCTAGAGGCATCTGTGGGCTGGAAATCGTCCCCTCAATGACTTGTTCCCAAGATTGTTCTCACTAGCAACAAATAAGGATATTCTCCTAAGTGATGTGGTCTCAAATGGTGATTTTATCCCATCCGCTATTACGCTCAGACGAAGGATGTTTTTATGGGAGGAATCTTTGTGGGAAGCACTATCCAATGGGTGTGTCTCTATTTCAATCAACAATAATGTGGCGGATAGAATTTCATGGTCTTGGGACCCTAAGGGTATGTTCTCTGTTAGATCTGTATATGACACTTATATGAAACGGAATTCTCAAGAGAATCGTGATCTTGCTGATTTGTGGGTAAGTTGGATACCCCCAAAGGTATCATGGATGGTATGGCTTGCAATTCAAAGAAAAATCCCTACTAGGATGTTTCTAATCAACAGAGGAATCTCAAGCACATCTCAACAAAATCAATGTGTTCTATGCAATGTTACTGATGAGGACTCAGACCACTTACTTGCTGGGTGCATCATCTCCTGGAATATATGGTGCGAGGCTCTAAGCTGGTGGAATTTGTCCTGGGCAGCTCCGAAGGATTTAGTATCTTGCAAAACCTGGTGGTGGACGATTCAATTCACAGGCACTGAAAAAAAGATTTGGTTATCCACTTTCATGGCAACTACCTGGTCCATATGGCTCGCAAGGAACGACGTCCTGTTTAATGGCGGTCTTTTTGATCATCACAAGGTTTGTAACAACATCAAATTTCTCGTAGCCCAGTGGGCGGCCGCAAATTTTCGAGATCTGGGCATCTCGACTTCAGCAGCGATCTCTAACTGGAGCGGTTTCTTGTCTTCAATTCGGTCGTGCCCTGCGCGAAGGAGCAGATCTGGAGTGGGGTAATTCAATAGTCATCTGTGCAGCTGTTTCGATTTCAAGAAGTATTACCTTGCTGGCGATGTGCCTGATCTAATCCTTCATAGCAACCCATCTTCGTCGGTGGTTTCTATCCATTCCATTTTCCTCTTAATTATGTCACCTACCTCATTCAATTGCTCCTGGACTCTTTTTTGGGTTATTGGCTGGGCATGGGCGGGTTCACAGTTTCAAGTTTTTGGGCATTATGGGTTTTGGCTGTGTATATGGGTTTTGGCTGTGTATACCGATGGCTCGTAACATATTGGGCTGCATCTTGTTGTACATTTTCGTTTATATAAATAAAGTCTGTTTTTCAAAAAAAAAATATTTACTATCTCATTCTGTTAACCCAAAATGGCATGGGCATTTATAAAGTTTCTTCGATTCTTTCACATGTTTAGAAATCTTAATTTTTAGGCCTTTGACCATTATCTACTATGAAATATGACATAATTAAACTGGTAAACTTATCCACTAAAATGGTATTTAGCTATTTAAGGATCAAAGGTTGTCCAGTTACACCACCATCAGTATTGTTTACCAATGGGTTCAAAAGTTCAATGCATATCATTGTCAAAGGATATCCAGTTACACCATCAGTATTGTTTATACCTATTTTTCAAAAGTCCAGTGTATATTGTGGGGACCTGTTTCTACCGGAGGTCTCTCTGGGACTGCTAGGCCTTCGGACGCTGGAAGTCGGATTTGACCGGAGATTGGAGTGGTCCCTGCAAACAAGTAATGGGGTCCTCCTGCTTGGCTCCTGCAACACAAGGGTGAGTGCCCGCCGGTGGGGTTTTAACCAACGGGGCCTCCGATGCTTAAGTTAGAATCGTTTGGAGGAAGTAAAGCATAAAACGGAGGAGGTCGGACAGTCAGCGGTCGGAGATCAGAAAATTGGATTCAGATCGGGAACCCAGGATCCCGTGAATAGTACCCATAGGGGGTATTTATAGGGAAATGTTGGCTTGGGGCTCACGAATGGTAAATGTGCCGTACGTCACGGACCTCATGGTGGGCCTGGACGGTTGGTGGATCGGGCTAAGTCGTACGGACAGGGTACT
>NMUG010005783.1:0-12936 GCA_002855965.1 Monotropa hypopitys | reverse complement strand
CTGACCATAGCAACAGGATGTCCTTTAACTTTTTTTTGTAAGCAAAAAAATAGAGAAGTAGTTGAGAGAGAAATAACAGATCGAATCAGAAAGTCCAGAACACCTGTGAGGTAATCATATCATGATTTCTACATTCATACAATAAGTATTCGTGACCACAAAAATTCTCTAATATCATTTTACTAACCATTTCACTTGATCTCTCTCTCTCTCTCTCTCTCTCTCTCTCTTAAATCTAGTATGTTGTTTAGTCACCGAATGACCACCATGTGCACCATCGAATGGCCACCATTTCCATCATGGGCGATGAGATCCCAACATACTTCACACACACACACACACATATCTTGTTTCATCACTTGTAGACTCCATGTCGACCTATTATGACACCATTGTCGTCCTCCATCGATATCCAGACGACACCTTCCTCCATACTTGATCTGGCCAATACTATGGTTTATGAGGCTTTGATTTAAATTTAGATTGTAAAGATTTTTACTTTGATATGCCTAAATGATCATTATTTATGGTAAAATATGTATCCTTGTATCTTGACAATTATACGAGCATTAGCTTATAAAATTTATTTATTTTTTGAAACAAAAAAAAACTAGAAGGCTTATCTTTCCCATTTTGTAAATATTGTGTAGATATGAGAGAAAAACTTTTGTAGTGTTTGTAAATCAAATGTAAATAGTACATCGTCTTTGAGATGTACTTGGTTATAATTAACTATTTTTGTAATATAAATCTTTAAAGTTAATTACTTTAATTTCTTCACCTGCATTTAATCCTCAATTATGTATTTCAATACATGTATGTTCTATTTTGGCCTAGAGTAGTTAAGTAAATCACTCGGCATTTGTCTCGGTAAACCTCAGAGTATGAGTTAGGGTCGAGACATGATATGCTTCTTGACAATATTGATCATTGAATGCTTGAGTAAATCTTGCCCACGATATCACTTGTGACATCTCCAGTAGAATTTCTGGCACTAATGTTGTCAACTGTCGTTGTATTGCCTCCCACCAAACTCGTGCTTCCCCCTTCAAACTTAATGTCACTAACACTACTTTTTGGACATTAGAAACTCCCATCGCCATTAAAACTCTCTCCACTGATTTCAACAAATCCTCATTCTCATTCGGATGTGCAATTCCACCAAACTCATTTCACATCAACTTTTTGAAATTAGCTATCAAGTTTGTACCTAAACTTGTTGTTGTCGTTTTTGGGATTGCCATTGCAAAAAGGTTGCAACAATCTACCTATTTTATAACCACCAACGGGTATAGTCGCGCCTGAACCCTTGTACCCTTAGCCTGTATTCTAGCTTCCTCACCCTAAACCCTAGTCAGTCCAGAAGAAGCTTCCTCATCTGTGGATTAGCTCGATCCCTATCCATACTTAGCTACCTATTTATAGTATATCAATAACAATAATAACAACATGTTCATCTAGTATGTTAGAAATTCCTAACATCTAGACTCAATTACCAACTTTCTATGGTCCACAACTAGACAACCACCCATCCCCATATCTCAGAACCTAGTTTAAGAACCATGCCCTGATACCAAAAACTATCATGCCATGTCCAATCGGTAACCCTAATAGCCCTATCGACGCATGATATAATAATTAAATTCCGACTTAGAAACTAATCAACTTGTTGACACTGGATTTTCCACACCTTCACACGGTAGACAAAGAATAAGAGCATGGTCTTAATAACAACACATTTGGGCCAAAACGTCTATCTCACAGTCATCTTCTTGTCATAATTAGAAGGATGACATTGACCAAAGTCAATTTGACCACTGAGAATATTTTGGTCATTCGTAATAGCCAATCCCAAGATGTCAATTTATGCCAATCGTATTTGGACCATGCCAACATGTTCACAACACTCCTCGTTTCTATAGAAGAAGAATGGTGGTTGTTGGAATCAATTTCAATACCGAAGGTATTTTGGTCATTTGTACTAGATGAGCCCTGTGACATAATTTCAAGACAATTGGCCGAAGTCAATCATCCTATGATCATATTCATGTCAAAAGAATGAAGAAGATGCTGACCAAGACCAATTCTGATGTGAAGGGTATTTTTGTCATTTTGTACAACCAAGGGTGAGTCCCGAGATGCCATATTTCTGTACAAACATATTTGTCAAAAACCGAGCATACCACGATGATACCCTCATCAAAATTAGAAAAATGACTGTACTCGATGTTAAATCCAACACCAAAAGTTTATTTCTAGCAGTGCAGAAATTAAACTGGAGCCGAACGAAAATACACAGAGTAGTTTCCAACAATGCAGTCCAAGGACAGACCCAAGTAATCCTACAATTCAAAATGATGGAATACATGTCCAAGAAATTATGGAGCACATGCTCTAGTGGATCAAATAATTGGGGGACAAAAGGATCCTATTCGGACAGCCTCTATGTCGCTATATAATTGCAACACAATCTTTTTTTGGTTGGCCAACCCCTATAAAAGGGAGGATGCACCCTTCATTCAAGATACCCATTTTTTTAGTTTGGCCAACCCCTATCGAGCCTCTATCTGAGCTTACTCTTTTCTCTATATATATATTTTCCTAAATCAAAATCCTTCCAAAATCATCCAAGCATGTACCAATCCTACACATTAACCCTATACCTATCCTATACATCTATACCTCTCTTATATCCATATATTTCTAACCCATATACACATCCGAATCATATTCAAAAACCACACAAAAAAATCCCCGAGCCTCTAACTCTGTCGAATTTTCCTCTTTACTTTCGATTTTCATTTTTCTTTAAGCAAGAACATTAGTATAAATTATGCTACGGGATTGATGATCACTTGTACATGTGATATCCCGAGTTAATTTACGTTTTTTGGGTACAAATTTATGCTTTTAGCCTAGCTTAAGCACATCAGTATAAAGATAATAAATTTATACTTTGTATCTCGTTCTTTACACCACACTTTAATTTTCGTATTCATTTCTTCTTTTCCTTCTTTATATCCTGATTTTAACAAGTATTTTGTCGACATCATGAATGATAAGTGACGTCTCCGTTGCGCAGTTGCCCTATCTTTCGATTTGTCGCCAACGTACTTCTTATTGCAATTATTGCACTTTTATTCCTTAAATTGGTAAGCGACAACCCTTTGGAGTGGCTATCCTATTTTTTGGGTGATATTGAGATGATCAAATTGATTTCATCAATATTTCTAATTGTCAAGTGACGATCCTTCTAAAGTGTCTATCCTACCTTTTGTGACATGAGTGAAATACACGTCGGTATTTCACTGATATTATTGATTGATAAGTGACCGTCTTTTATGGCTATCCTACTTTCCTTAACACGGACGAAACATGTTCTCTTTTCCTTTTATTTTTTGAGTATTCCGCAAACGAATATTTGGTAAGCCGAGACATATAGGTTGAATTTTCGATCGAAATATGCTCAGAATTTAAAATATGAATTTGCAAGCCCTCGTCTTTCTTTTACATTATTTATCCGTCATTAATTCTTGCAATTACATTCATCATTTTTTATTTTCTTCTTTACGAATCAAAGATAATTAAAAATTAAAAGGTCAATATTGGAAATGATAGTACCAAAAGGACAATATGAGATGCCTAACACTTTCTCCACTCGTAATGATAAATCTCCAAACCTACATTCTCTGAAATGCAAATCGAAAAGAATCAATACAAAACCGTTCTTTGCGAACTTGACTTTTTACAAAACCGTTCTTATGAATGATATATTTTTTTAAAATCGTTCTCGTATTGAACTCATATTTTGGAGAATTAATCTACACATACACGGCCACACGTACACTAAATGTACACGCCCAAGTGGCACTCTCCACATGGGCCCTACACGGAAAATTTAATTTCGAGTTTTTATTTAAAATATTATTTTATATTATTCTGTAAAAAATCAGCTCAATCAGATAATGTATAAAATTTTCTTAATCGTTTGAATTTTTATTCACAGTTTAAACAGTTTTACACAATAAAATTCAAACGATTTAAAAAATGTAATACATTATCCGATTGAGTTTATTTTTTACGGGATAATATAAAATAATATTTTAAATAAAACTCCGAAATCAGATTTTCATGCTGGAGCCCACGTGAGGAGTACTATGTGAGCGTGTATATTTAGTGTACGTATGCCCGTGTATGTGTAGCAAGTCCCTATTTTGGATGACATAATACACCCTATTAAAATTAGGTGGCGACTTCAAACCGAAAGCACTTTCCAAGAAGGTCAAGACTCCCTCTCATACGAAGTGAAAATCCAAACGCAATAGTTGACAACTCCATTGGAGATTTAGTAAGCGAATTTCAGATACATTTAAAATTTGAATATTGACCTTTCACTTTTAAATTACTCTTGATTTACATTTATTTTTTCTAACATCTCTTTACACATGAAACATGTAAATTGCCAAAATATGAGCACCCAATTGCCAAAAATAAAATCGCGCCGAAAAATCAATCCTTTTTTTCTTATTCAGACAAACTTCTAAAATGAAAGGTTCCACTCAAAAGTTAATTTCTGAATGAAGTCATGAATTTCGAAAATTAATATTCACACGACAAAAAAATAAAATAAAATATAGCTTGTTTGGAAGTTAACTTTAGATTAAAGTAATAAATTTCAGACTTCCAAGTATAGACATGTATTTAGACATGTATTTTTGAAATTAATGTTCGAATGAGCAATGAAATTCAAAAATTAATGAAATGACGAAGAGAGAATATTCTTTTTGATTTGGGAATTTTGTTTAAAAAATTATATTTGTATTTAAAAAACGGGTTGCAAACAGAATTGTTCGTCTTCGTCCGTCTACTTCGCTGGCTGCTGGCTCTGTCTGTCTTCGTTCCACCAACAGTCATCTTCGTTCCGCCAGCAGTCATCGTCGATCTCCTCAGAGCAACTCCAATGCTATATTTAAAATGGCTATAGTCATTGTTATAATTTGGCATCAAAAAATAATTTTTTGTGCTAAAATAAAATTCAACTGTGGTAGGGTAAATCTGGATTAGCCACGTGGCATGTGGATTCGGACACCTGGCAATTATTCAGTGTAGGATAAGCACCAGGTATGAATGTGGATAAGATATAAGTTAGATACTTATATATGGCACTGCGGGAATAGGTCTGCTCGGCAGAGCTGACATCTTGGCAGTGCGGTATAATGACAACTCGGCGATACAGCATGGATCCAATTTAATTCATATGGTAGTGTGTCCACAGTACAACTATGCTGAGGATGAGATCTGACATGCCATAGCCATACATCCGTACTGTATGGGAGCCCTGTTATGGAATCTGCTATCTGGGTCAAAGGGGATTTAGTCGGATGTGTATTCCATAAATAATACTTGGACTAGAGTTTACGAGATAAGGCCCACTGTGAGCCCAACACCCACGTAGTATCTCAAATTAGGTCAGGCCCAATGGGAAGGACATCTTGAGAGTGTGTCTGGGGATTTGGGCACCATGGTTGACATCTCAACAATCTAGTTAGCTAAGTACAAGTGTGGTACCTCGGCTGTGGATAAGGCTGGGCTCAGTGCGGCCAGCATTCGCAGTGCGGGACAGTGATCAGCTCGGCATAACATGGGCAGTGCATACAGGTAATGATTGATGGGAAAGATATTAATTATTACACGCACCAACTGTTATTAGGCCATGAATGTACAATGAATATATGAAGAGAAGTTCAGGCGACGGAAGATGAAAGGTTTGATGTACTAAATAAATGGGAGACGAGGAGTCTCATGTCTATGTTCATTCCCTCTTCTTAATGAGGAGTTAAGGAGGTGGAATGCCGCATTAATGATGAAGACCGAGAGGTATATAATTAGGTTGTTGCTACCTTCAGAAAGGACAGGAGACTCTAGTAACGAAATTCTGTCAAATTCTCCTCTCAATATTCAGCATTCATTTCCTTTTATCAGGATTGAGTTTCTCTCTCACTGGGACTAACTTGATCATCGGAGAGTCTTCAAGTCACTTGGATAGGGGGTCATCTAACCTTTGTGATTGCAGATTCATTTTGGAAGCATTTAAAGTAAGAAACAGAACATGAGTACATGGAGGAGAAGGTTGCTAGAGCAGCTGATCGAGTGAAGTCAAAGTCAAAAGCAGGATCTTTGCAGGTGTAAGATTTATCCCCACACAATTGGCGCCGTCTGTGGGAAAAGGACTTGAAGAAGAAACGTAGTGAACCAGTTTGTGAGCAGTAACAGAGAGATGGCAGGAAGAAACGACACTGAAATGCAAGAGCAGGCGAGGGGTGTAGGAGATGGGAAGAGGGCTTTGTTTGATCACTCGATGCCACCACCGGTACCCAAAAAGCCCAAGAGTCGCTCTCGTTTTCAGAGGATGCTACACGGTGGGCCAAGCCACCAGATAGGAAAGGGAAAAGGAATCCAATGAGGAGGAAACACTGAACTTGGATGAGGAATACTAGCGCGACCAGCAGAATGCGTAGAGGGGTAGTGAGGCACCCTTGGGAGAAATTAATGATCTGCGAAAGTACATCGATGAGCACATTAGGGGTAGGGGGACTGCCTAGGAGACAGCAAAGCATGCAATGCAACAAATGATGCCATCTCCACTCTCTGACGAGATCACCTCATATCGGATTCCAAGGGAATTCACCCTTCCTAACTTCCTAAAATATGATGGGAAGGTGGATCCCATCATGCACTTGAAAGATTACCAGCAGGCGCTCATCCTTTATGAGGGAGATTATCTTCTTTACTGCAGGATGTTCGCCTCCAGCCTAGAGCGAGCCGCATTGACCTGGTATCATAAGCTCCCCCCTCGGTCCATTACTTCCTGGGAGCAATTAGCTGAGACTTTCGTGGGATGTTTCATGGCCAGCCGCGCAGCCCCAAAACACTTTGATTCTCTGACGTCGCAGAGAAAGCGATCTAACGAGAGTCTTAGGGACTATGCTGGCCGGTATATTGAAATGTACAAAGAGGTCGAAGATTGCATGGAGAAGCAGACCGTTTCTATATTCAGGCTAGGATTATCCTTTGGTGAGAAATTGAGGGAGTCCTTGACCTTGAACCCTGTGGAAACCTTCCAGAATTAATGGAAAGGGTGGAGCAGCATGCAAAGCTTGAGGAGGAGAAATTCAGGGAAGTCGGTCGCAATACCAACAGGCCCCACCGCGCTAATGTGGTGAATTCTGAAGAAAATAAGAAGAAAAAAAAAGAAGCCTGCAGCTCGGGAGGATTCCTCCATGCAGAGGGGAGCCCACCCCGGCCACACAGCAAACGAACTTTGCCAGACTGCCAGTCTTGAAGATGCCCAGACCAGGACCAGAGGCGTGTAAGGCGATTAAGACCACGTTCAATGTTCCCATCTTTCGCCTGGTTTATCCCCTACAGAATGAAGCATTTTGGAGATGGCCCGCGAAACAAAGGGGAAACCGAGTGGATATGGAGGCATCTAGTCTGAGATGCAGTTATCACATGCAATACGGCAACATGACAGAACAATGTATAGATTTCAAAGAGTTCCTAGAAGAGCTGGTAGAAGCAAGTCATTTGGACCAGTATATTGCCCGGACTCCTGCGCAGGGTGAAAGACCCCGGCGGGGGGAAAGGCGACATGACGATTCAGATGATGACCTGACTCCTGCCGACGTTATTCATATGATCCATGGTGGGGAAGAGCGCCTTAGACGGGATCAGGCCAGAGCTCAGAAACGAGGCGAAGCATCAGAGCAACATGTGCTCAAGCTGGGACAGAAACGTCAAAGAGAAGTCGATCCTGAGGCAGCCCAAATCTCCTTCTCAAATGTTGATTCAGAGGGAGTCACCTTCCCGCACAACGATGCCCTGGTGATAACCCTCAACATCAACAAGTTTGACACAGAGCGGATACTAATGGATCAAGGTAGCTCTACTGAAATCCTCTACTTCCAGGCATTCAGAAAAATGGGGCTGACTCAAGGAGATTTGAAAGAAGCAAAAATCCCCTTGGTGGGGTTCACCGCAGTTCCAGTATGGCCGTTGGGATCTATTGTTTTGCTTGTTCGAGCTGGACAGGTAACTAAAGAGGTGGAGTTCTTGGTGGTGGACCTCCCGTCTGCGTACAACGTCATCATTGGCCGAACGTGGCTTCACAGAATGGGAGCTATACCATCTACATATCATCAAGTTCTCAAGTTTCCTGGTCCAAAAGGGGTAGAGAGCATAAGGGGAAATCAGAAGTCTTCCAAGAATTGTTTTTTGGCTTCGATCAAGCATACCCCAACAGCGGAGCAGGTGAAGACAATTGAGGTGCCTGACCAGCCAGTTCTTGAAGATGTTGGTATAGATCCTAACTCACGGGTGGTGGAAAACCTGAGAAAGGTCCATGCACATGAGTTTGACGAGGATAGATACTTCCTGCTCGGGGAGGAGCTCCCTGAGATGGATGCCTTAGAGTTGGAGCGTGTGCTAAGAGAAAACATCGACGTATTCGCTTGGACCCCAGTAGAAATGCCCGAGGTAGAGCCAAGCGTGATATGTCATCACCTTAACGTTGATCCATGTCACCGCCCAATCATGCAAAGAAGACGTAGATCAGCCGCGCACCACGCATAAGCAGTACTAGTAGAAGTTGACAAATTATTGAAAGCCAATGCCATAATGGAAGTTTATTATTCTGAGTGGCTTTCTAATACTGTTGTTGTCAAAAATAAAAATGGAACTTGGCATATGTGCATCGATTTTACAAGTCTTAATAAAGCATGTCCTAAGGACAGTTTCCCAATGCCCAAAATTGATCAATTGGTCGATTCCACGGCAGGATACAAGCGCATGAGTTTTCTGGATGCCTATAGAGGCTACAATTAAATTGCGATGTATGAGTCTGACGAGGAAAAGACATCATTTATCACTCCTTTGGGACTTTACTGCTATAAGGTTATGCCTTTTGGGCTTAGAAATGCCGGGGCAACTTATCAAAGGCTGGAAACGTTGATGTTCCATGATCTTATTGGTAAAAGTGTGGAGGTTTACATAAATGACATGGTGGTCAAGTCTAAAGAGGCAGACTCCCACCTTGTTGATCTGTGTAAGACCTTTGGCGTACTAAGGCAGTTCAAATTGAAGCTAAACACATCAAAATGTGCCTTTGGAGTAAGCTCGGGCAAGTTCTTGGTCCATCTCGTGACAAGGAGGGGCATTGAAGCCAATCCAGATCAGATCATCGCTTTGCAGACACCTCAGAGTCCAAGAACAGTAAAGGAAGTTCAGCGTGTAACAGGGATGGTTGCCGCACTGAATCGGTTCGTCAGCCGCAACTCGGATAAATGCATACCTTTTTTCTAGCTGTTAAAGAAGAGTTCGAAGTATGAATTGGGGAAGATTGCGAATCAGCTTTCCAAGATTTGAAGAAATACTTGGTGGCACCGCCATTGATAGATACTCTAGAGCCCGGCGAGGTGTTGATATTTTACTTTGCAGTCTCTAATCATGCTGTTAGCGCGGTATTGATCAAGGAGGCTGACAGCACGAGAGACCGGTGTGTCATTAGAGTGATGTCCGGAATCCCACAATTGTGCAAAAGATATTTATAAAGAACACGAAATTACAACTCTAACTAGTAAAGTGGCAAGGTCGAGGTCGAACCACAGAGAAGTGACGGAGTCTAGATAATTTGCTAAGAGAGGAGGTTAAGTTTTGACAAGTGTTAGCGGAAGGACGCTACCCTTGAATTGGTTTGGTTTAAGACTTAAGAACTAAAACTTAAACTTAATCAAATGAAATCTAGTTAACCAAATGGCATGGTCATAGAGCAACTAACACCTAACCTAGGAAGAATTGACTTCACGGTAGTCAAGAGATGAAATGGGAGCAAGGATTCGTTTCTCATTGGACAATGCATCTAACCTCAAGAGTGACATCGCTAAGGGCATAGAATGTGCCAAGGGATTAACGACATCCTATCGATTAGATAACAACTCTCAATTTATACCTATGATAAAAACCACATGTTCCCAACTCCTAAATAACCTCAAGACATCCATCATTCGAATTAAGAGTGAATTCAAGGCACATTAGTTCACATGGATATTTAATCGAGCACTTGGCGTGCCATAGCGCCAAGCAATGCAAGGGCCACGTCAATGGCAACTTACACTCAAGGAGTTAACAACGCCGAGTCAAGATCGAAATTAGGAACCAAGGAGACCTCAAGTCACCATATAATCGTACATACAAGGGTGAAATCAAAACTATCCTAGGTCAAGGAATGCTAGCCATCCATGACCACACCGGGAGGCTACTCCTCCATTAAGCTACTTACAACTATGGACAACAAAGGAAGACAATTAGAACAACACAACAATAGAAATACAAAATAACTTAAACACATCACCATAAGAAAAATACATAAAGAGAGAGAGAGAAGAACATTACCTAAAATATTAAAGAAGAAGAAAATTGCATTACATCCATGGAAGTTGAACCAAAGGTAGAGAAAAGATGGAGGGAGGTAGAGAGAGAAGCTCTCCCCTCCCAAGAACCCTAATACATGATAAAATTGAAGTGTAAAAAACATGTCTTAAACGTATACAAGATTATATATATATCCCCTCCACATTTGGACCAAAATACTCTTAATTGGGTGTCAAAAACACAGAAATCGACTAGAGGGACCGGTCCCCTATACCTCGGGAGACCGGTACCCGCAGCTTTTTTTCGGCCACTAATCAACAGGAGACCGGTCTCCCAAGGTATAGGGGACCGGTCCCTCTTCAACAGAGTCTGACTATTTTTTTGGTTAGATGCATCTCTTCGATAGCTTTCCGATGCCATATTATAAAGCTCAATCGGAGTTACACAACAAAAGTTATGCCCTTTTTACCGCCGCAGGGTCAGCTTTGGATCTCAACTCTTGAAGTATTGGTCCTTCAACTTGGTATTTTCCGGCATCATTATCACTTCATTTCATGTGTTGGCATCTCCTACCCGCACAAAAACTATCTCGCATCATTGGATCTTCGATTGGAGCCAAATAGAAGAGCTTATTTATGCGCATTAAGACCTGCAAAACATATAAGAGCTACAAAACAAGATCAAATGCAAAGTAAACTAAATATAGGCAAATAATGACTCAAACCAATAAATTAGGAGATAGATAGACACACGAAATCACAAAATAGTGTGTCTATCAGAGGCAGAGCAGCGACAAGTCCCAGTCTATTACATCAGCAAAACTTTATTAAATGCAGAAACCAGGTACCTCCCGTTGGAAAAACTCATTCTGGCGCTGGTTATGACATCACGAAAGCTACAACACTATTTCCTGGCCCATCCAATCAAAGTTTCCACTATTCATCCAATTGGATCTGTCCTAAGAAAGACAGATCTATCTGGGAGGGTTGCTGGGTGGTCCGTTGAATTAGGCAAGTATGATATTGAATTCATTCCCTGCACAGCCATCAAGGGGCAAATCTTGGCAGATTTTGTTGCCGAGTTCTCGCAAAATTCAACCACCATGCCAGAACAGCATGAGCAAGCAGTCGAGAACCCCGCACATTCTGAGTTAGAGGCCGATAAGTCGTCCAGTGAAGAGTTGTGGAAGCTCTACGTGGATGGATCTGCTTGCAACAAAGGATCAGGTGTGAGGGTAGTTTTGATATCTCCTGAAGAGCTTGTCCTGGAAAAATCAATACGATTAGACTTCAAAGCCTCCAACAATGAAGCGGAGTATGAGCCATTCTTGCCGGGCTGAGCTGTGCTCGGCAGTACAGAGCAAAGCATCTGATGATACATTGTGACATCCAGTTGGTGGTCAATCAACTGTTTGGGGAATATGCAGCAAAAGATGATAGAATGGCCCTATACGTGATAGAAGTAAAAAAGAGGCTTCAGGATTTTGAGCAAGTCCAAATAGTTTAGATTACTTCCAAACAGAATAGTCATGCAGACGCTCTGGCATGCCTGGCTTCTTCGGTATCATCAGAACTTTGCCGCACAGTTAGTGTGGACACTATTCATCAGCCTAGCATTCAGGAGCAAGACGAAGTATAGTAGGTAGACATGAGCCCGTCTTGGATGGATCCCATTATATCCTACCTCAAGCATAGTACGTTGACAAATGACAAGAAGGAGGCTCACAAAGTCAGAATCAAAGCGGCAAGGTTTTGGCTATCTCAAGACGATGTCTTGTATAGAAAGTCCTTCACATGACCTTACCTCCGGTGTGTACACCCATCCCTTGTTCAGCAATTCTTATTCGAAATTCATGAAGGGGTGTGTGGAAGACACACGGGGAGCAGGTCAATAGCCCATAAGGCTATTTCTCAGGGCTATTGGTGGCCCTATATGCAGGAGGATTGTCACGACCCATCCTGATCTCAGAATGAATCCATGACCGGCTAACGAGCAAGCTCGTTAAAGGCCTAAATAAAAGAGTCGAGAAATTTTTAAACAATTTAATTATGCGGAAGCATGAATCATAAACCAGAGCAAGCATAGATGTTCTCATTAAATTCCAGGATTACATCATCAGGCTTAAGAATAGCCAATACATCAAAAAGTACAATGATCATAGCTCCAAAATATCTCTAAACATAAAGTTGTCAAATCATTCTTCATTCTGCCCTGAAAATGGTTTTAGAAAAACGCATAAGCTAAAAGCTAGAGTGAATTTCTACATACTGCAGAACAAGTTTCATAGATCAGCAATATCTTTCCTGCAAGATTAGTTTCACAGATAAAATATGGCTCAAAAGCTCAATGGCAGTAAAAATGCTTTATCGCAGTTCCTCTTTTGTTGAAATCGTATATCAACCTGTATATCCATTTCAAAACACGAATCATCATATTTAATAGATCAGCCTTAGTTGAATAGGCTTGCCATTCCATCATCTCATCGTATTCTTGCCCTTGTCGTATGAG
>NMUG010005782.1:0-12937 GCA_002855965.1 Monotropa hypopitys | reverse complement strand
GTTCGCCAAGACCGTGAAAAGAGGTAACAATGTCTGTAAGTTCTGTGATGAAGTTAGAAAAGGTGTCATCTTCTTGCATCCTAAGATCTTCAAATCTAGTGGTGAGGGTTTGAATCTTAGAGACACGCACGGTGTGTGTCCCTTCGTGACAGATTTGCAATATATCCCAAGCCTCCTTGGCCATAGAACACGTAGAAATACGCCCAAACTCACGCCTAGTCACAGCATTTTGAATGGCAAGAAGAGCCTTACTATTTGCTTCAAAGCCCTCAATATCACCGGAATCAAATTCAGCCTCAGTCTTAACTCTAGAAATTTTAGTAACGGGATCTTCTATAGTAGGGTGTTCATAACCATGTAACACATAACACCATACTCTAATGCCCATACCGACAAGATAATTTTTCATACGGTTTTTCCAGTAGTCGTAATCGGTTCCGTCAAAGTAAGGGGATCTAGAATTTGAGGCACCATCTCTAGGTCTTTGGGAATCCATAGTTATAACAAGATCAACTCAAGCGGTTAAGCTTCAATGAGTTACCAAATGAGCTACAAAGTAATTGACTCTAAGGTAAACAAGTATAGAGCAGCCTCGCTCTGATACCAATTGAAAATACGCGAATGCGTACTATGTCACAACCTAGAGGGGTGGTGAATAGGTTGACCAATTAAAAATTATGATTTCTGATTTTTAATGAAAGAAACAATTTCAATTTTATTAACTTAAAAAATCCAACCTTGTTATAATGATTGTTTGACTTGCAAGCGGAAGCAATAAACAAAATAACAACCAACCAGTCACAGGTGCACGTGTAGTGGAGAGAGAGAGTAAGAGAAAAGCAGTGGCACAACACACAGATATATAGTGGAAAACTACATAGGCATCAATTGATCCCTATGCAAGAAAACCACTGCCCTAGTCTACGGTTTCACTAGAAATAGTAAAGGTTTAGGATACAAGAGTTACCGAACTTCCTAAGCCCACCTAGCTCCTATCCAAATCACCCCGAGCCACTTCTACTATCCTCCAGCTGTCCACGATACCCAGTATCGATCTACGACTCTCGATCGGCTCCGAAGTGCTCCGGCCAGTGTAGACAAGGAAATAATCAGCACGTGCGTGCAAAAACAATTGAACATTGAATATCGAACGACAACCACTAGACAAAAATATCTAGAAGAATAACAAAGGAGAAATACGAAAACTCCAATGTAACAGATGTGAAAGCATTCAGTCGTAAGTCAGCTTGTGAGCAAGGATAACCTGAAGTATGATTTTTCAGAAACTCCACCAAAATTATGCGAGTAAAAAATGATCAACCAAAATTAATCAAGGAGTATATGGGGATAAATCAAAGTTATAGATGGCAGCAGAACCAAAATTTCAATTTTTTGACAGAGCCGAATCCTGAAGAATATTCACTTGAGACTAAAATCGGCTAAGACTCAAAACATATGATTGGTTCAACAAATTAGTCTCAACAGATGATTTATCAGGATGAATAAAAAAATTGAGCAACAACAAGGATGAACCAGGAACAAAATCAGAACATCCGACTCCCCAAACCAGAATTGCAATTGTTGCTGTGTAAAACCCAACACCATAGCCGAACTAAACAGACAAACACCAAATCAGACTCAAAATTGAAATTGTTAAGAATCAAAACTATAATCGATTTCACCAGATCAATAAGCAATCAGAACTGAACTTTGAATCTGTTCTAAGTGGTTGATTTAATCCAAAAATCAAACAAACAATCCGGAATCAACAGTCGAAACTCCAAGAATCAAATTAGATATTCAAACACAATGGTTGCACAAGAATCAGATGTAACAATGAAGCAACCTAATTAGAAAATCAAAATCACAGAGAAATACAACCTGATTGAGGAACAAGGAATCACTCTCTCTCTTCAATTTTCTGTTGTGTCTCACTCTCTCGGAGACTCTCTCTGTGGAGCTTCCTCTTGGTCTCTGGGTCTCTCAATCTCACTGTCTGTGTAACTCCGGTCTCACCCTTGAGGAATAGAAAGAAACGGGACCCTTTTTTTCGTTTTGCTTGTGTCCGAGAGTGAAGTATTTTGGACCCCCTATTCTTCCCTTTTTAATCGCAGCCGAACAAAACCAATTAGGGAAGAAGATGATTTTTTTATTTTGTTCAATTGATTTTTGAAGCACATCCCTTCATGAGCCGATTTTCCCCCTGGTTTCTTTTAGAAATGATGGTAATCGGCAGTGATGGAAGGATTCTAAGATTGATTTTTTTATGTTTTTGGAAAGCTGATCGAGAGGAACCCAATTTAGAATTTAGGAAGAAGTTGTGATGCAAATCGATTTAAAAGCAAATATTTTAATTAAGACTGATATTCAAATTAAAAAAAACTTTATAAAGAAATGTGTTCAAAATTTTACGATTTAGGGACCACTAACAGAACCGAACATAGAAAACACAACTGGACCTTGAGACGGCTAAACAAAAAATAACGAGTGGGACGAATAAAATACCAGAGCCAAAACGTTGACCGAACGACTGCACGAATTTTTCGATTTGTTGACGATGAGCCGCAACTTGATCTTCCGAGCACAAGGATAGGAGCATCTAGCCTACACTACCCCGAACCAAAATAAAATATTAAAATATAATAATGTGGTTCCGGGAAAATACCAATCCGGAAAACGGTAACACAGGCTGTAGAGGGCTGGGTTCAGTCATAATGAAAAGTTAAAAGACAAAAGGGCGAGAGGCAAGAAGGGGACTTACCTAAAGAGAAGGAGGTGAAATTCCCAAAATGGTTCTTGAGAGGAAGCTTGAACAATGCTAGTGAAGGAGAAAAAGGCAAGCGACCCTTTGTGCGAGTGGAGTGATAAGGTATTAGGAGGTCTTGGGATTCGAACCGTCTTTCTAATCATTACCATTAATGACTCACTAGGGTTTTCGGTATAACTGTCAAGAGGGCTGCCACGTGGCCATGATATAACCCCTATAATGGGCATTTAATGGACTATGCACATAATTTGAGAACGATAGTTACTGCGCGATGATTGAGAACTTTGTCCCCGCTGGGACGAGTTCCCATCTCATCCCAGGAGGACAGGGGAGTAACTGATGAGTACTATTTAGCTCGAGCTCAGCGCCTTATGATATTTGTGTCAGGCTGAGCCAAATGGGCTTCACCGCAGTGTAAGTGATTGACACCCAGTTTTGTAGTTTAGAGTGTCAATCATATCTCCATTTTGTTGTTATTATTTTGTTATTTCTTCCTTTTTGTACATATGCATTTAATCTTTGTTTTGTATTTTTTTTTGTGTTTTTCAGATTAATTATTGATCCCGTACGAGTCCAAAAGTCCCCGATCTACCCCGAGCCATTTGATAAAGTCAAGAGCAACAAAGAAGCACCAAGGGTGCTAATTTCCGGAAGATGGCATCCAATTATCGGAAGAACAAAGCCATGGCCATGCCACTTTGTCGATAAAATGGGCATAACTTTTGTTGTGTAGCTCCGATTGTCATTTATAATATGGCATTGGAAAGCTATCAACGAGACACAAAAGAAAAAAATCCGCAAAAAATTCAACAGAAGGCATCCGTACTGTTACACCATGATGTTGTACCGGTACACCATGCATTTTTCTTCCGAGAGCTCAAGGAAAAAAGGTCCAAAATCGAGCAGAAGGTTCCCGTACCAGTACGCCATTACCCCATACCAGTACGACATGTTTTTCACTGGTTTTTTGGCCCTCATTAAGGGTATTTTTGGTGTTTTAGGTGAGGGGATATATATATATATATATGTTTGTGTAGTCCGAATTTGGGGTAAGAGATGTACAGATTTTAGGTTTTAGTGAGAGGGGAGAGCCTCCCTCTCCTCCTCTCCTTCATTTTCCTCCTTCTCTCTTCATTTCTTGTGCTTGATGTTGGGTTTTGGAGCTCCGGCCAAGCATTGACGACGCTCAGTTTGTTCTCCTCTTTCCGTTTATGTATTTTATTTATGTACTTGTGTTAATATAATTTCAATTTCATTTTCAATGTGTGTTTTATTTGAGTTTTATTGTATTAGTAGTTGTAGTGTTAATGGAGGCTTAACCTCATTGGTTTGGCCATGGGGTGACTAGCACCCCGGTCTTGGCTCGTATTCGATTGCTCTACATTTGGGCATAAATGTAGTGGCCTAGGGTGTAGGAATTTACTACCTAGGGTCTTAACCGAGCAATGTTAATCACCTTGATGCGTCGTCGACATGAATAATGGTACGACACATGCTTGGTGCAATGTCCATCTAGGTGTTCGACAAAATGCCTAAGTGAACGAATTCACCTAAAACCACTCAATTAATATAGAATTGTAGTCTTGAGGTAGCTTAAGGGTTAGAAGAATGTAGTTCTCATCTCGGGTCCAACCAAGGGTTGTCGACCTCCTTGACGGTTTGTGCCATGTACACTCCGTACTTTGAGCATGTCGCCCGATGAGTATAAGTTGGCCTAGAGAACCAAATTCTAATCCCCATGCCATCTCTTGCCCCATGACTTGTTCTTCATAATCAAACATCCAGTGGGAGATCCTATGTCATGATCCCTCCTTTGTGTCATCATGGATATTGATGTAGTCAAGCATTGGCCTAGGTAGGTGTTAGAATCACCATTGCCATTCCATTTAGTTCAATTAGTTTTCATATTCCTTCTTTATTTTATAAAACAAAACAAAAGGCTAGAATCCTACTACCTCTACCTCAAAACCAAACCTCTAAACCAAGCAATTATCTTCAACTCCGACATTTTTCTATGGACTGACCTCAGACTTATCTACTTTACTTGTAGAGTGTTTAATTTTTGTGTTTATAAATTATTAATGCTTGGTTAAGGCTTTTCTGTTTAATCAATGACCGGAAAATTCCTACCAACATTTTGGTGCCTTTGCTGGGGAATTGTCGTTTGAGTTGAGTTTTTGCTAGTTTGGAAGTTTTCTTTTGTCCCTCCATATATACCCATTTTTATTTTGTTTCTTCTTATTTTTTTTTATAAAAAACCAAAAAAAATTTTTAGACGTTGTTGATCATGGCTTCCGGTTACCCTTGGAAAACCATGGATCAACAACATGGGGAGTTTTACCCTCTATTCCCCGAGCCTACTACTCAAGAGTGGCATGACCACTCTAACTCTTATCGGGAATGTGAGCCTTACTTTGAACCACCACCCCTATCATATTCTTATCACGATGCAATGGCTCCACAACAATTCTTTTCCCCGGAGCCAATCAATTAATACCCGGAACAATGGTCCAATGAGGAGCCTTATCCATACCAACCTTGCACTAATACCTTGGAGGATGCTTTGTAAACATTTCTCCAAGGTTGTCATTCCAATGAGGCTCTCTACAATGATGTGGTGGCTCCTCCCGAATATTATTATTCGGAGCCACCCGTGGAACCATATGACCATTTCCATCCGAAGGTAACTTTTGACCCCCAACCATCACACCCATCCTTTCTTGAGAACGCTTTGCAACATTTTCTTTAAAGTTGTGACAACATCACGGCCTATAATTATTCATGCCAAGTGGACTTTGACGTCCCAATTTTTGAGCCGGCCATACCCACCCACCCCTCGGAGGAGGCATTTCTTACCTCCGAGGAGGTTGAATTTTTAGAAAATCTGAATGTGGGAATTTCTCCTACCCTTTTCATGGTCCAAGCCGCGATGGGGTTGCTCCCCGATTGACAAAATGACACTCCTCTTACTCCTCCTGAAAAGAAATTGGTTAGTTACCTTTATGACTCGAGTGATGAGGAGCTTGAGGTGGATTGTAGGGGTAGTGAAATTGTGATTGTTGCTTGCCCTTTGGCCATGGAGACGTATTTGCCTAGTATTCCCCAAGAGGTTGTTGAAAGTGTCATTGTTGCACCCATTTTCATTGATACTCTTGAGGAGTCCACTTTTAGTGATGAGCTTCCACTTCCCATTGCATATGTGTCCCCCACTCGTTGTGCACTTCTATCACCACCTCCTGTGCTTTCTTTAGATTATATTAATTTCCTTGGTGTTGACCGACTCATATTGAGTCATCTTCTACATTCTATATATATAGTCAAGGCCTTGGAATTCAATGCCATTCGTGTTGGTAGAGTGGTTGGATGTCTATTTTTCAAGCGACGCCAAGCCCCTTATACTCTAAGTACTTATTGTTTTGTCTTGGGCAACTAAAATATTTTAGGAAGGGGGTGAGTGTGTGCTATGTCCCCCAAGGAGGCCATCATGTAAATGCGATCCTCCAATTTGGAGGGTCACTATCTCGGTTGTTACCGCCTCTTAAAGGCATAGTTCATTTTTTATTACCCTTTATTTTCTACCCTTTTCTTTTGTTTCTTGCACTTTATTTCTTATAAATAAGAAAAAAAATCAATAATATTTAAGAGACAATAAATCCTTGGAGGTTGAGATACCTCTAGTGTTTGCCGTGCTCGAATGGCTATGGACGGTCTGGTATAGCTGCCTGTTATTCTAGCCTTAGTAGTGTATTATCTGGGATTACCCCGGTGGAGTAGGGATGGAAGTGAAAGCCGATCGGGGTGTCTCTCCCAAAAGTGAGAGACATCACTTGTTGAGTAGCGACCTATCCCGAAATTCCGAGAGATTTTCTTTTCTAGTACACTACTAAGTGAGAATAGCGTGGAGAAAAGTACTACTCGTAGAGAGTCGCGTGAGAAGTCATACTATTATTAAATAAAATCAGTGTTTGCATGCTTAGCTACCATTAGCAAAACATTTTGGCCTAATCATTTTCTTTATAGTTTATATTAGCTTGTTAGTCTTTGTAGGGTTCTTTGTTCTATCTTGGAGCTTTGCGGGAATTGTCATTTGCAACTTGAGGTAATAATAGTATTGCGTGGTTTACACCACCCTGGAGGTACTTTGCTCTTTTCCCTTCTTTTTACTGTCTTTTGCACTGAGGACATTGCACCATTTAAGTTGGAGGAGTGGCGCATTCTTTGCATGCTTGTGCCATATCTTTTGTTTATTTTTTCTTTGTAGTCCATTTTAGAGTCTAAAAAAATTAAAAAATTTGGCGACGATCTAGTATAGCTGTCTGTCTTTATTTTCCCCTTTTGAAGCAGGCAGAAAAGTATATCTCGTGTCATCCACATGACAGGTTCGTAGTGTAGATATCGAGTTACTTTTGCATGGATTTTGGGATTTTGTGAGTTTTTAAACTCTATGACATGAGTAGAAAGTTGTTGAGTCTTTTATAGGACTTGTAGGTGGCATCTTAGTTCATTTGGCTAGCATTTTGCAAGAACTTGTTTTGGCACTTAGTTTTTAACTTCTTTGCACTTCACAAATAATAGACTTGAGTCGCTTGTGAGTCGTATCTCGGATGTCTAGAAGGCTAGTTTAGTGGAGACTTATGCCCAAGTGAGCTTAGTGCCTTATCTTTCCTTGGAGTGGTGTCAAATGAACTCTTGTTGTCACGAACACAAAATATTACTCGTTGTCGATCTTATTATTTTTCATTTTAGCATTGGGAATTCACTATCATTGTCATATCTTTTGGGTTGGCATACACGGTTGTTGTTGGCCGTAGGAAAGGATTATAGGCATTCTTTGATCTTTTGTGCCGGTTCATTACTTCTTGCATATTACCCCTTGCTAGCCCACTTGAGCCCCCTAACATGAACCAATTTTTTGATTAAGCCTTACATTTCCATATATTTTGCTTGAGAATGGTAAAAATCATGTTTTGGATGTATTTGAGAGTCATAAGGTGGTTTATGTTTAGTATTCATTGTTGGTGTACTTTCCTCTTAGAAAATATCATAAAAATTCCAAAAGTTTGGAAACCAAACAAGTTGGGGGTCACCTAATCATTTGTAAAGAGGAAACATTTTGTTCTTCATATTGGGATGTATTTGGTGGTTGAGGAAAATTGAAAAAAATAAATAAGGCGTAGTTGAAAAGTAAAGAATTTGAGGTGTATTTTAGTTAACGAGGGTCCTGTTGATTGATTTGCCCTCTTATCATTTGTTTATGCCTATTCTCAAGCATCAAAGTTAGCCCTTAGCCCGATACGTGTCCGGTATGTGTATGATATGTATCTGATACATATCCGACATATTCCCTTACCTTAAGTTATAACCGAAAAGACCTATTTGATCATATAGGACCACAATCACTTGTGGCATGTCGATTTAGACACAATGTTCCCTTTGCTATGCATTCCTAGTCATGAGATCCATCCACTTATATAGAGATTCTTTCATTTCAATATGTGCGGGATGTTTTGTTTTGCACATGTACATATCTTCTGCCCGCACATATAAGAGTTTGAGTATGCACCCATGTTTCGAGAGTCTTATTTTGTTGAGTGCATGACATGGTGTGAATTGAAGTTGAGACTCGGTCCGAATAGACTTTTGGGTTGTGTCTCACTTGCAACGAAAGTCCATGCATACACTCGTTAGATTTTGGTTTCATGACTTGTTTTTGCACTTGCTATCATTGTGAAGTTAGTTTGCCCGCATTTCTTTCTAAGGATCCATTTTCTTTCTTATTGTTTTGAGTTTTGGCTTGCATGCTTGAAGGCCATGAAAAAGTAGTTTACTTTGTTTTGTAGGTAGTTCATTGCTAAAAACCCTCACGAGACCTTACTCGTCCTACCAGGGCTGCCTGGGGGTTTAAAGGACCAATCCCTTTACTTTCCTCGTTGTTAGTTAGATCGAGTCGTGGTGTGAGTTTGTTCGGGACTAGCAAATGATAAGTTGGGGGTGTGATTGACACTCGGTTTTATAGTTTAGAGTGTCAATCATATCTCCATTTTGTTGTTACTATTTTGTTATTTCTTTCTTTTTGTATATATGCGTTTAATCTTTGTTTTGTAGTTTTGTTTGTGTTTTTCAGATTAATTATTGATCCCCATATGAGTCCGGAAGTCCCCGATCTACCCCAATCCATTCGATGAAGTCAAGAGCAACAAGGAAGCACCAAGGGTACCAATTTCTGGAAGATGGCATCCAATTACCGAACGAACAAAGCCATGGCCATGCCACTTCATCGATAAAAAAACAGGCATAATTTTTGTTGTGTAGCTCCGGTTGTCATTTATAATATGGCATTGGATAGCTATCGACGAGATGCAAAAGAGAAAATTAGCAAAAAATCCAACAGAAGGCAGATGTACTGGTACACCATGATTTTGTACCGGTAGGCCATGCATTTTTCTTCCAGGAGCTCAAGACAAAAAGGCCCAAAATCGAGCAGAAGGTTCCCGTACCGGTACACCATTACCCCGTACCGGTACGTCATGTTTTCACTAGTTTTTTGGCCCTCATTAAGGGTATTTTGGTGTTTTAGGTGAGGGGGTATATATATGTTTGTGTAGTCTGAATTTGGGGTAAGAGATGTACAGATTTTAGGTTTTAGTGAGAGGGGAGAGCCTCCCTCTCCTCCTTTCCTTCCTTTTCCTCCTTCTCTCTTCATTTCTTGTGCTTGCCGTTGGGTTTTGGAGCTCCGGCCGAGCATTGACGACACTAGGTTTGTTCTCCTCTACTTATTTATGTATTTTATTTACATACTTGTGTTTAATTAAATTTTAGTTTCATTTTCAATGTGTTTGTTATTTGTGTTTTATTGTAGGAGTAGTTGTAGTATAGTGTTAATAGAGGCTTAACCTCATTGGTTTGGCCATGGTGTGACTAGCACCCCGGTCTTGGTTCGTGTTCGATTGCTCCATTTTTGGGCATAAATGTAGTGGCCTAGGGTGTAGGAATTCACTACCTAGAGTCTTAGTTGAGCGGTGTTAATCACCTTGATGCATCGTTGACATGAATAATGGCACGATGCATGCTTGGTACGATGTCCCGCTAGGTGTTCGACAAAATGCCTAAGTAAACGAATTCATCTAAAACCACTCAATTGATATAGAATTGTAGTCTTGAGGTAGTTTAGGGGTTAGGAGAATGTAGTTCTCACTTAGGGTCCAACCAAGGGTTGTCGACCTCCTTGACGGTTTGTGCCATGTACACTCTATGCTTTGAGCATGTCGCCCGATGATTGTAATTCGGTCTAGAGAACCGAATTCTAATCCTCATACCATCTCTTACCCCATGACTTGTTCTTTATAATCAAACATCCCATAGGAGGTCCTATGCTGCGATTCATCATTCGTGTTGTCATGGATATTGGAGTAGTCAAGCATTGACCTATGTAGGTGTTAGAATCCCCATTGTCATTCTATTTATTTTAATTAGTTTTCATCTTCTTTCTTTATTTTATAAAACAAAACAAAAGGCTAGAATCCTATTGCCTCTACCAAAAAACCAAACCTCTAAACCAAGTAATTATCTTCAACTCCGACATTTCTTTGTGGACCAACCTCGAACTTATCCACTTTACTTGTAGAGTGTCTAATTTTCGTGTTTATAAATTATTAATGCTTGGTTAAGACTTTTCTGTTTAATCAATGACCGAAAAAGTCCTACCAACAGTAAGGCCAACTCAGATTACAACTGAGCTCAACACTGCTTTGGTCGGGGCATATAAGGGATCCCCAAGGGGTTTCCCGCCCAACCATATGTTTGAATTGGATGATTGGCTTACCGAAAATATGAGATAACATTCCGTGATCATTGGGATAAGAATGGAAGACTTCCTACTATCCAGGGAGTGTGCAAGAGGAATAAGGAATCGTTGCTACAGCTATGGAAACTTACCAAAGCTAGAGGAGGGGTATATAACTCCTATAACAGGTATCGGCAAAGGTATGAAAATATTCTTTAACTCTCATATCCTTGATTTTCTTTCCACTAAAAAAGCGAGTTGTTAACTTAAGCATCGGAGGATACTTGGTCGGCATCCCACCTGTGTCAAGATATTTATTTTGCAGAATAATACCGAGCTGCTGAACGGGGAGCCTGGAAATCACTTCATCGCTTATATTTGAAATTATAATAATTATTAACAAAAATAGAAATAAAATATTAAAACAAACAAAAGAAAGAAAAAAAGACCAAAAATGTAATTTTTTCTCATTAATAACCAACCTCCATCCAACTAACCTACCTCTCCAAGAATCTCTCTCTCTTCTATGTTTTAAACATTCGTTTCAATTAAATTTTTAAAAAAATTAAAGAAAATTTCTGTTGTATATCACATACAGCAAACCTTACTTAGATCAAAATATTTTTGGATGATAGAGATTAAATCGAGCGCCTGATAATGTGGTCTCTTGTTGCACAATCAGGTCTGGTGTGCAACTGCTACACCATTTTTTTAAGAATGACAGGCTTATATATATATACTAGTAATTGTCCATATCTGAAGGCACGACACAATTAAGAGCAAACTAAAATCCCAACTAAAAATCTTATTGATTTGGACAAAAAAATAAAAATTCAATGCTCACTCTAACCACAAAAACCTAATAATTGTACGATAATAAGGTCTAAAACTTGTGAATAAAAATATAATTGACAGGATGAAACACATAAATTTATCTCTTTGCACTCGAACCGTGCTTGAAGTCACTTGAACGTTGTATTCGACAAATTTTCCTAATTATATACTTATTAACATTTGTAAGTTAATAAAACTGCTTATTTAAATTGCAATTAACATGTTTTAGGGCCGTGCTGGGAGACCTTCAAGCCTGGGTTTGGAGGTCCAGGGCGAAGCAATCTCTAGATCAGGTTTTGCTCAGATCGGAGTCGAGTGATCAAGTTTCTGCCAATCTACCGATGTTTATTCAGAATTGCTTCGGAGGTAGAGGAAGTAGGCAGATGGTTTCAGATCTCAGTATTTGGAGGCGGTGGAGTGTCTGGTTTATCTTCTGGCTTCCTCTGCTGGGTTTTCCTTTCGTGTCCAGTGGCTTTGGGGGCATTTGTTCCCTTGCTCCAATTTCTCGTGTGGTGGTTTAAAGATTACCTCATGTATCTTTTATGTATCTGCTTGTAAATGTGGCTATATGTATCTTGTACGATAATTTTATTATCAATAAAATCTTCTGCTTTAAAAAAAACATGTTTTAGGGATATATTTTATGAAATATTTTTTATTTTTTATATAAAGAAAATTGCAAAATAATTTTTAATTTCTTTTTAGTCCAGGATAGTTTTTGATGAAAATGTAAAAACAATTTGAATAAAATTTGATTTTTTATAATATCTAAAATACAATTACTGTACAATTTGTACAAGTTATTACATCAAAAGATGATCAAATACACTCAAGCAAAAAGATTAGATGTAAAGAAAATGTGTTGGAAAAAATGTACACTACATTTATATCTGTACAAAATATATAAGTGAGAAAGGAACATTAGTGTTACAACCCAACCCAATAATTATCAAGATAATTACCGGATTAGTAACGTGGCAATATCATATGAACAGATTATAACTAACAACTCTAAATAGCCATAACTGAAAAACTGGAAGCTGTTGATCTCATATATACAGTACAAGTGATGATACAACATAGCTCAAAAATTGGGTATAAACAAGATCCAGGCTCAAATAAAATCAAAATAACTAAAGCAACTGGATAATAGCATACCCTGATACAAATTACTGAAATAAATCTGAACAACTCCAAACTACTAAAATAGAAACGGACAAAACCTCCACATTAACTACTGCATTGCAGCTGAACAGGTGGACAATGCTAAATGCGATAACCTAGAAAACGTGTAAAAATACATCAGCATGACGGCGTGATGAATATATAAGAACAATGCAAATAAGAAAATAAACTAGTGACAAAACTCATTTCTAAAATATGTTGTATCTATTTTCAAAACCTTTTTTAAAATATAAGATTTTCCTCATTTATTTTTAATTCTATTTATCAAATTCATCTTCTTTAAACTCATGAATTCCCTTAATAGAAACACCTTTTCAAAACATTTTCATTTACAACTATCTCTTCTCAATAAAATTTCCATCGGATCC
>NMUG010005781.1:0-12938 GCA_002855965.1 Monotropa hypopitys | reverse complement strand
TTTAGGCCTTCTTAGCTTATCCCATTTCACCAAATGCAGCTTCTTAGTGGAGTTTGCCCCTTGCCACAGGAAATTCCTTTGAATTCTCTCCAATCTCTTAGCAATGCCCTTAGGTATTTTGAAGATCGACACATAGAAAATTGGCAAACTGTTAAGGGAGGACTTAATAAGGGTCAGTCTTCCCGCATGAGATAAATGTCTACCCGCCCACTTTGATAATCTCTTTTGTGCCTTCTCGATGATTGGTTTCCAAACCACCTGGTTCCTGGGATTAATACCCACAGGGATGCCCAGATATTTTAGGGGAAAATCCCCTAGCTTACACCCAAACTCCTTGGCCAGAACCTCAGATGTTTCAGAGTTAATCCCCACAGTATACATCCTAGTCTTAGATAGGTTAATTTTGAGTCCAGACATGGACCAAAACCATCTGAGGATTCTTTTCATCACCACAATCTCCATCTGATCATTATTACAAAATAGTATTGTATCATCCGCAAATTGCAGATGTGATAATCTCACGTAGGCATCTTTGAGCTTCACCCCTTTGATTACACCTGTACTGTATGCCCTTTCCAACAAAATATGCAAACCTTCTGCTGCTATGTTGAAAAGAAATGGTGAGATGGGGTCACCCTGTATTAATGATGGATTAGACCCCTTTTTAATCCTTCCGAATGGCATAGTGAGTTATCCCATCCAAGTCAGGTCTGAGTTCTGCCAGACTGTAACCTGTGGCGTGTCGTCCCATCCGTGCCAGGCGGTGGGTCAGTCCGGATGGGACCTGACCCTGCAGCTTGGCAGAGCTGCCGCGGAGTCACCGAAGAGCTCGGGTCCGGGCTGAGCTAGGCCAGTTGGTTTGGTTGGCTGGTCTGGACCAAGCTGGTCCGGCTTGCTGGGTTTCGGACGGGTCTTGGGCTTTAGCTTGCTTTGGGCTTCTTAACTCCTCTTTCTTAACACTTTGGTCCCTAGTTCATTTTATCAATTTAAGCCTCAAACTTTATTTTAACGCCTCATTTAGTCTCCAATAAATTCAAATAAATTCTCAAAATTTCTAAAAATGTAGGGATAACTGATTAAACTTATTTTGGCCTATTTATCGGGTCGGAGCCTCACAGATAACATCCTACAGTATCCCTAGGGGGTTTACCCTTCCGATTTTTTTAAAGTATGATAGGAATGTGGATCCCGTTGCGTATCTGAAGGATTATCAATAGGCTCTCATTCTCTATGACGGTGACGAGCTCCTGTACTGCAGAATGTTCGCCTCGAGCTTGGGACGTTCAGCTCTAACACGGTATCACAAGCTCCCATAATCCTATACCATGGAAGGATACAAGCGTATGAGTTTCTTGGATGCCTATAGAGGCTACCATCAGATCGCTATATATGAGCCTGACGAGGATAAGACTTCATTCATCACTCCATTGGGTCTCTATTGCTATAAAATTATGCCCTTTGGGTTATAAAATACATGGGCAACTTATCAAAGGTTAGCCACTCTCATATTCCAGGACCTGATAGGCAAGAGCATCGAAGTGTATATAGATGACATGGTAGTTAAATCCAAGGAGACAGACTCCCACCACGTCGATCTATGTAGAACATTTGAAGTGCTAAGATAGTTCAAGATAAAGCAGAATGCCTCAAAATACGCCTTTGGAGTCAGATCAGGCAAATTTTGGGGGCACCAAGTGACGAGAATAAGAATAGAAGCCAACCCAGACCAGATCATTTACTTGCAGGCCCTCCAAATTCCTAGAACGACCAAGGAGGTGCAATGACTTACCGGGATGGTTGCCGCGCTGAATCGATTCATCAGCCGCAGTTTGGATCAGTGTAAAACATTCTTCCATCTACTGAAAAAGAGTGTGTCATATGTGTGGGGGCAAACTATGAGACAGCCTTCCAAGATTTGAAGACATACCTGGCAGCACTACCTCTAATCGCCACACCAGATCCAGGTGAGGTATTGACAGTATACCTCGCAGTTTCAGAACATGCAGTCAGTGCGGTGCTGATCAAGGAAGCAGAACGACAACATACTAGTGTATTATGTAAGCAAGACACTGTTAGATGCGAAGACCAAATATCTCCCATTGGAAAAGTTGATTCTTGCCTTAGTATTGACCTCTAGGAAGCTACAACACTACTTCCTTGCCCATCTGATTAAAGTGCCCACCACTCACCCAATCGGGTCTGTTTTGAGAAAGACAGACCTGTCTGGGAGGGTGGCTGGGTGGTCAGTCGAATTGGGTGAATACGACATCGAGTTCGTCCCCCGCACAACCATCAAGGGGCAGGTACTGCAGATTTTTTTGCTGAGTTTTTCCAAGGTTTTGTTCCAATATCAGATCATCAAGATGGAGTGGAGAGGGACCCTATACATTCTAAGTTAAAGGTTGATGAGCCATCTACAGACAAGCTGTGGAAGCTCTATGTAGATGGATCGGCCTGCAACAAGGGATCAGTTGTAGGAGTTAAACTGATATCCCCAAATGAGTTAGTTCTGGAGTAGTCGATACGACTTGCCTTCAAAGCCTCGAACAACGAAGCAAAATATGAAGCGATGTTGGCAGGGTTGAGTAGTGCACAGAGCTGTGGAGCTAGGAATCTAGTCATACATTGTGACAGCCAGTTGGTGGTCAACCAACTTTCGGGTGAATACGCAACTAAAGATGATCGCATGGCATTGTACGCCATTGAAGTAAAAAAGAAGCTGCAAGAGTTTAATAAAGTTGAGATAGTTCAGATCACATCAAAGCAGAACAGCCATGCAGATGCACTGGCATGTCTTGCTTCCTCAGTATCTTCAGAGCTCCGCCGTATTGTTTGTGTGGACACCGTTCAGCAACCTAGTATTCAGATTCAATATCAAAGAAGAGGTATAGGAGGTGGACATGGGGTCGAGCTGGATGGATCCCATAATCCTATACCTCAAGACAAACAAGTTGTCCGACGACAACAATGAGGCTCAAAAGCTTAAAATCAAAGCAGCCAGATTCTGGCTATCTCCAAACGAAGCGTTATACAAAAATCCTTTACAGGGCCTTACCTCTGGTGTGTGCATCCTACACTTGTTAAATAATTCCTATTCAAAATTCATGAAGAAGTGTGCGGCAGCCACACAGGGGGAAATCAATAGCCCATAAAGCCATATCTCAGGGTTATTGGTGGCCCTACATGCAAGAAGACGCGGAAGTATATGTCAGAAATTGTGAGAAGTACCAGAAGTTCTCCTCATCATCTATACACCGTCAATACATCTAGCGCCACTCACAAGCCCTTGGCCCTTTGCTCAGTGGGGTCTGGACATTATGGGTCCATTGCCTACTGCGCATGGGGCTAAAAAGTACTTGTTGGTGGGAATGGATTATTTCTCAAAATGGATTGAAGTAGAGCCCTTGGCGAAGATCACTGATCACAACACCGAGCAATTCGTTTGGAAAAACATTATAACCCATTTTGGAATCCTATATGCCATTATGTCAGATAATGACATACAGTTCCAAGACAAGTTCAAGAAGTTTTGTTCAACCTACAAGATAAAGCATTTCTATGCCTCAATCAGATATCCTCAAAGAAATGGTCGGGCTAAAGCATCGAACAAGACAGTACTCGATGGAATCAAGATGTGGTAGGGTAAATCTGGATTAGCCACGTGGCACGTGGATTAAGATTCCCTGCATCGTTATCAAGCCAGATAAGTGAAATTATGATTACTGTCATATATATGGTACTGCGGTGAGTATATAGCAGTGCGGCCACAGGGCAGCGCGGCCATAGAGCAGCGCGGGATGTGTGGCAGCACGGTGTACATCTTGGATTCCTTACGGTCTAGCCAACTTTAGGTCCATAGAGAGTCTGGGTGCTAGGATAAGGTTTTATCAGCAATGGTTAAACATCCTAGTGACATACTATCTCTATTAAAGGACATACGGAGGTGGATCTTGAAGGGATGAGCCAATATGTATTCCTGAAAACAGGCATGAGCTAATACGTAAGAGGTAAGGCCTATTCTGAGTCCAATTGCCATGCAGTTCCTTGGATCAGGTCAGGCTCAATGGGTATAACATCCTGGGAGTGCGGCATGGAGGTTTGGATGTTATGAATGGCATCTCGGCATATGATGAACCATGAGCAAGTGTGGTACCTCGGCTGTGGATAGGGCTTGGCCCAGTGCGGCAGCATTCGCAATACGGGATGATGATCAGCTCGGCATAGCATGGGCGGTGTGTACAGGTAATGGTTAATGAGTAAGATATTAATCATTACACACACCAACTGCTATAAGGCCGTGAATGTGAATATATAAGTATGAATAGAAGTTTGAACGGTAGAAGATGAAGGGTTTGGAGAATTAATTGGGCAGAAGGTGAAAAGACAATGGTCTTGATTAATCTCCTCTTCCTAAACGAGAAGTTACGAAGAGGAAACGGTGCATTGTTGATACGGACCAGCAAGTATAAAAGGAGGTGAATGCTTCATTTACGGGGACTGGAATCTCTGGTAACGAAACTCTGCCTAAATTACTACTCAGTACTCTGTCTTCATTTCTTTCGATTAGGATTAAGTTTTCCTCTTTCCGGGACCAACTTGATCATCGGAGGGCCTTCAAGCCACTTGGCTAGGGGGTCATCTAACCTTTGTGGTTGCAGAACAAGAGGGCAAGGCGAGAGCATACAAAGAAGCCGTGTCATTGGAGCAGCAAATCCATTAAAGTCAAAGTCAAAGCAGTTTACTTGGAAGGGTAAGAATTATCCTCGCACAATTGGCACCGTCTGTGGGAAAGACATTATAAAAAGTAATCAGCACCAGTTGAAGGAAGATGACGGTAGGACGAAACAACGAAGTTGAAGAATAGCAAAGGCGTACTTGGGCTGACGGAGGTGTCACGAATACTCCTCTGGTTCCCCCAGCACCAAGGAAGCCCAGGAGTCACTCTCGTTTCCAGAGATTCAGCAAAGGTGGCCCAAGCCAGCGTGCTGGCAAGGGGAAGGAAGTTGAAGTCCCTGATGCCAGGCTTCTGGTAGAAGAAGAAGAGTTTGTCTCCATGGAGGGTGACGATTCCTATTTCGATGAGGAAGATAACAGGACCCGATCCCTCGGTTCTCAGTCAAGATCCAGAACAGTACACGATGAAGATTTGATTGACATTGTGAAAGCCCAGGCCCAGACCATTAGGCGTCTGGAGGAGGAGATGAACCGGCTGGTCCAGCAGCAAAATCCAGTGGTGGCAAACCAAGCGCCATCAGTGGTGGAAGTAGTAGACAACTAGGGAAGGCGAATAGTCAATACCAACCCAAGGGTTGTTGGGGGCCAAGGAACGGAACCCAACGACCAGGGACGGGCGCAGGGTGTGAACAGGGGAGGAAGGAACCCACCACCACCTCAAAGATGGAGGCGTGTGGTTAGGGGTTCCCAATAAACCGGTGAGCACCCAAGCCGAACGAGAAGTCATGTGAACGAGGCTACCCCAGCAAGATCAGCAGCCTCTGTTACCAATCTTAGGGAGCAGATAATGCGATGCCAGGGTCCAGTGCAGGTGCAACAGGTTCAGAAGGATCAATCTGGGGGCAGTCCAGCACCCCCGGAGGACATTGTAGATTTGAGAAAGTACATTGATGAGCATATCCAAGGCAGGGAAACTGCCTAGGATACTGCAAAGCGTGCCATGCAGCAGATAACCTCCTCACCCCTCTCTATGGAAATTACTCAATACAGGATTCCAAGGGGATTCACCCTCCCAAACTTTCCAAACTATGATGGGAAGGTGGACCCCATCGCGCATCTAAAGGATTACCAGCAGGCTCTCATCCTCTATGAGGGTGATGACTTGTTATATTGCAGAATGTTTGCTTCCAGCTTGGGGCGGACAGCATTGACGCGGTATCACAAACTCCCGTCCCAATCCATTTCTTCATGGGAGCAATTAGCTGAGATTTTTGTTGCACGCTTTATGACCAGCAGTGCTGCCCCCAAACATTTTGATTCTTTGACGTCGCTGAGAAAGCGATCGAACGAGAGTCTCCGGGAGTATGTCGGTCGGTACGTAGAGATGTACAACGAGGTTGAAGATTGCACAGAGAAGCGAGCAATTTCTATGTTTAGGTTGGGCCTCTCTTTTGGCGAGAAGCTGAGGGAGTCCCTAACCTTGATCCCAGCAGAAACTTTCCCAGAACTGATGGAGAGAGTTGAACAGCACACCAGGTTAGAGGAAGATCAGTACAGGGAGGTTGGCCGCACTGCAAACAAAAGCCACCGGACCAATTTGGTGGATTCGGAGGAAAGGAAGAAGAAGAAGAAGACAACAGAGCAGGGAGATTCCCCCGCGGAGAGGGAATCGTCTCCCGTCGCGCAGCAAACCCAGCCAGCTACGCAGCAAACAAACTTTGCCGGGTTGTCGGCTTTAAAGATGCCCAGACCAGGTCCAGAATCATGCAAGGCAATTCGAAACACATTCAACATCCACATATTCTGACTGGTCTATCCTCTACAGAATGAAGCCTTCTGGAGATGGCCCGCGAAGATAAGGGGAAATCGGGAAGATTTGGAGGCTACGGGTTTGAGGTGCAGCTTCCACAGGCAGTACGGCCACATGACCGAGCACTGCATGGATTACAAGGAGTTCTTAGAAGAACTAGTGGAGGCAGGTCATTTGAAGCGGTACATCGAACGGACCCCTGCCCGGGGAGACAGGCCCAGGCGGGCGAAAAGGCATGATGACTGTTCAGATAAGGATCTGACTCCTTTCGGCGTTATACATATGATTCATGGTGGAGAATACCACCAGAGGAGAGATCAAGCCAGGGCCCAAAAGCGAGGGGAAGTGTCAGAGCAACATGTGCTAAAACTGGGCCAGAAACGACAGAGAGAAGTGGATCCTGGGGTGGCTCAGATTTCTTTCTCAGAGGAGGATTCAGAGGGAGTGACCTATCCGCACAGTGATGCTCTGGTGATAACGCTTAACATAAATAAGTTTGATACAGAGCGGATACTAGTGGATCAGGGGAGCTCTACCGAAATCCTCTATTTCCAGGCATTCAGGAAGATGGGTCTGACCCAGGGGGATTTGAAAGAAGCAAAATTTCCATTGGTGGGATTCACGGCTGTCCCAGTTTGTCCGCTTGGATCCATTGAACTTCCTGTCCGAGCTGGGAGGGTTACAAAAGAAGTGGAGTTCTTAGTGGTAGACCTCCCGTCCACGTACAATGCAATCATCGGTCGTACGTGGCTTCATAGGATGTGAGCTATACCTTCGACATATCATCAAGTCCTCAAGTTTCCTGGACCGAAAGGGGTGGAGAGCATAAAGGGTAACCAGAAGTCATCAAAGAATTATTTTTTGGCATCCATTAAACACACCCCTACGACAGAGCAAGTGAAAACAATTGAGGTGCCCGACCATCCAATTCTGAACACGTGGGCATGGATCCAAGCTCGCGAGTGGTAGAGAACTTGAGAAAAGTCCCCGCACACGAGTCTGACGAGGATAGGTACTTCCTGCTCGAGGAGGAGCTCCCTGAGACGGATGCCTTAGAGTTGGAGAGGACTTTACAAGAGAACATTGACGTATTCGCTTGGACTCCGGCAGAGATGCCAGGAGTAGAGCCAAGCGTAATATGCCATCATCTCAATGTGGATCCCTGCCATCCCCCAGTCATGCAAAGAAGGCGCAGATCATCCGCGCACCACGCAAAGGCAGTACTTGAAGAAGTGGACAGATTGATGAAGGTCAATACAATTCGAGAAGTGTATTACCCGGAGTGGCTATCAAATACTGTTGTTGTAAAGAAGAAAAATGAAACATGGCGTGTGTGTGTAGATTTTACCAGCCTTAATAAGACATGTCCCAAGGATAGTTTTCCTATGCCAAAAATTGACCAGTTAGTTGACTCCACGGCAGGATACAAACGAATGAGTTTTTTGGATGCCTATAGGGGCTACTATCAAATTGCAATGTATCGCATGAAAGTAAAAATCATGGTGAAGCCGGGATTACTCTAAGTCAAGGAGTGCTAGTCACTCCATGACCACACCAAGGAGTCTAGCCCTCCATAACACTACAAACAACTATGGAGATGTAAACACACACACAAGATATTAAATAAAATACAAAAATAGAAAGAGCATGAGATAAACTACAACTTTAATGAAGAAACAACTTACAAAACATCCATGGAAACACAAGGAATTGGAGAGGGAAGGTGGGGGAGGTGGAGAGAGAAGCTCCCCCTCCTAAGGACATAATACAAGACTAAAATAATGAAAAAGTTATCCATAAAATGTTTTACAATTCATATTTATACTCCTGGATGTTTTGGACAAAAATACCCTTGAAAATAAGATTAAAATGGTCACAGCCTGGGGCTGCATCGGTGCAAGTATGGGCTGCACCGATCCATAGTTGGGACAGAACTTCCTTGTAGTGGATGTGCACCGATGCAACTGGCCTGGGTACTGTAGCATTCACGTGAGCATCAATGAAAAACCCATCATCTTCCTCCTCATGAGTTAATTGCAACAGTCACCAACTTGTGAATTGAACCTCTGTAATTACTCTTCTTTGCAAAATCCAAAATCTGTCATCATCCCCAGCGTAGAATTAATTGGAACAGAACTCAATTGAATTGAATCCCAATCTGGCATATTGTATCTATCTATATCATCTTCTTCCCAATTGAACATGGAGTTAACTCATCTGCAAACCCAAAGTTTGAATTCCCATTGCAATCAATTTAATTAACTGCCTAGAAAACGAATCCCAAATCGAATCAACTTGCCATTACTGTAGCATTTCGCAGCCCTAAATTCAAACTCCTGTACAATTGCAAACCATACACTGTAGCACTTCCAACATCAATGGTGAAACCCACTTCACGAATTGCAACTGTAGCATTTGTGAAATCTCAGGAACCCATTAATGGCGTGAACCACCATTGTTCACCGCATGAACAAGTTGATTGGAATCCAAATGGTAATCGCAAAACCCAAGCATCAAATCCTAATTACAAACCGTGAAACCCATTCCTTCGCGTGTTACTGTAGCTACTGTAGCTGCATAAAATCCTTGCGTAGAACAATTCAAACCCAGGTTGAAATTCTACGATTGATTGGAGAAGAAGACCCACGAATCCATTCGCGAATACCCCCTGCGCGAAATTGTTTAGAACCCTAAATCGCCATTAACGTGGCTGTGTGAAACTCCCCTGAATTCGATCTCCTCTGCATCAATTAATTAGGAAACCCCAAAACTAAACCCAAATCACGACTCCATCTGCGTGCATTACTGTAGCAAACCCATCCTTGGAAATCCATGTGTATTGCAACTCATTACAAACACTGTAGCCATTGTGTATGAACGAACCCAACAATTAAATTGAACCCTAAGTTGAATCGTCTGCGACTGAACTCTGTATCATCTTCAACCCAAATCGCCATGGAACTTGAATCACTGTAGCAATCCGTTGAAGAAGATGACCCTGCACCGGTGCAAGTCATGGTGCATCGGTGCACCTATTGTGGAACTGTTATGAACCGATGCACAACCAATCTAGCAGTCCATTGTAATTTTCTTTGACAACTTGCATGGGTGTAACTTAATGTGCATCGGTGCACAAGTGAAAAAATCCCAAACTTGCATAGGTGCAAGAAAATTGCATCAGTAGGCAGTATTTCTGTGCATTGGTTGTGTATATGTGCAAGGTTTGGTTCAAAGCTTCCAACTTCATCGCAAGATTCCCGGACTTGATCGAAGGACCAAAATCACATTAAACTTCCATTGTAAATCATTCCATGGACAAATCGGCATCGCGTATGAACTTCCAAACTGTCGAGAATCGCAACGATCAAGATAAATAGCATCCAAGAATGTCCAAAAAGCACCAAACAACCTGTACAACTAGTAACGACTACAAAACAGCATTAAACTAAATGTGTACTTAACAAATGCAATATAACACAAACTAAGCAATAAAAGTAAAGTATAAAGGCACTCAAAACAACAGTTTTATGTGCCGATCACGACCCCCAACTTAAAGTTTGCTCGTCCCGAGCAAATAAGAACTAGGACAAGGCAACCAATAAGAAAGAAGAGTGACGGGATAGTTCCTTTAAACCCCCACGTGGCTCCAGTAGGACGAGTAAGGTCTCGTGAGGGTTTTTAGCAACGCTAACCCACAAAATGCAATGAATTACTTTCGAATAGAAATCAAGAGATGCAAGTCCAACTCGAAACGAATAATAGAACGATGGATCCCCGTAAACACACGTAGATAACCAATGGTCACAAAACTAGCAAGCGAAAACAAATCAAGGCAACCCAAACTCAACGTGTGTGTAAAATCAAGGCCAATCGTCGCAAGCAAGTCATAACTCAAAAATCAATCCGGACCGAGTCTCGACTTCAATTCCTTACCGTGTCATGCACTCAAAAATAGAACTCAAAACATAGGTGCATATTAGAACTCACATTTGTGCGGGCGGAAGATATGTATCAAAAAGCCAAAGTCTCCCGCACAAGTTGACACACAAAGAACGGTAAATATGGTAGATGATCTCATGACCGAAAAATTTTGCTAACAATGGGAATAATGGTCGCAATCCACATGCACATGCACTCGTTGTTCCAGGGATCAAGTAGGACCTCATCGGTGATAATGTAAGGGTACAAGAAGTGTATCGGGCAAAAGGTAAGACAAATATGCTTGAGAATAGGCGAAGTACAAATCAAGAGGGCAAATCAATCAACGAGGCCCTCCCCTCGTCAACTAAAATGCAACTCCAATATCAAATTCTTTTTAACTCCGCCATAAACGTGATTTTTTTTTCAACCAACGATACATCCCAACAAACGATGTAAAGACAACACGTCTAATCAAATAAAAAGATCGGTGATCCCCAAAATTGTTTTCTTGTTTTTCTCTTTTTCTTCATGATTTTTCTAGGGGAAGGGGGATGCACCACAATGAATACCAAAGGACAACCAACTCCTTATCTCTCCAAAATATGTCAAAACATCAATACAACTCCTCCTTATCCCTCCAATACAACTCAACATCAACATCAACAATGATCAACCTAATTCTCAAAACATAAAATATGGCAATGGAGCTCAATCAAGAAAAAGGTTCGGATGACGGCTCAAGTGGGCAAACAACGGAACTATATATCAAGGAACGAACCGGCCCAAAAGATCAAAAATTCGCGTAAATCATTTCCAAGGTCCAACAACAACCGTGCATGCAAATCAAAGTGATGAATCGATACAAGTGAATTCCCAATGCATACCGACAAAAATAATGAGATCAATCAACGAATGAGATCATGTTTCGTGACAACCAAGAGTTCAAGTGACACCACTCCCAAGAAAAGTACGACACGAATCTCCCTAGGGCATAAGTCTCCACTAAACGTAGCCATCAAGACAATCAAGATTACGACTCACAAGCGACTCAAGCCTAAAGTTCGTGAAGTGCAATTGAGTCAAATTCAAGGTGCCAAGACAAATTTCCAACAAGCTAGAAAAATGACCAACGATGACACCATGTCTAAAAAAGGATCACACCATTCTACAAATGTAAAAGAGTGAAAACTCGCAATATCTCAACGTCTATGCAAAAATAATCCACAATTTGTTCGACAAAATAAAAAAAATGGGACTAAAAAGAAAGATAGCATGGAAATTCTCCCCACCCCCAACTTAGAATGAGCACGTCCTCGTGCGAGGAGCACTAAAAATAAGAAAGAGAGAAAGAATTACCTCCGGGGTGGAAAGAGAAACAACCAATTAGCCACTACCTCAAAGTGTAGCCGAAGATACCCACAAAGTCAAGCGAGAGCAACAACCCTGCAAAACACAACAACTACAACTCCAAAGCAAATAGTTAGTCCGAAACTTGCTTGCTAATGGTAGCCAAGCGCGAGACGATGACCCCCCAAATGTGATGGTAAAATTTATATGGCAAAGGGGGTCATAACCAAGAGAAAGTAAATGTAATCCACTAAGAAAATATTGAAGTCGCCTAAGCCAAATAAATAGGTATTTTGAGTATAAGGGGGCATTAGGGCGCTTCACAAATGTGTGACAAAAAGTCCTCCTACCGCGATCAAACAGGATTTTCAAGGCAATCGGACTCGCGAGGAGTCGGTCAATACCAAGAAAATCACTTTTTTCCGAAGTAGGAAAAAATGGTGGTAGGGGCACACAAGAAAGTATAGAAACATCCATGTCCGGCAAAGTAGGCGCAATCGGTAAGATAGATTCCCCAAGAGTATCCATAGGAATGGATGCAACAATGGCACAATCAATGGTCTCTTGGGGAATACATGGCAAAGTAGGCTCAACCGACCAAGTATCATCAACATCCAAAATATCCAAGGTAGACTCAATGGTACAAGTATCAACAATATCAACAATATCCACTCTCCTACGGTCCACATCACACTCCTCATCACTCGAATCATCATCAAAGTTCACCAAAGTTTCATCGGGTGGAGTGAGAGAAGTGGGAATCTCGAAATCAGGAATTATCCCCATTGAAGCTTGGGATATAAAGAGAGAATAGTTCATACCCACATGTGGAAGATCAAGAAATTCGACCTCCTCGAGATAAAGACAAGGCTTCTTTGAGGGGGTAGTGGGTATGGGTGAAACAACATCAACAACTGACAAATAAGGTTCAACCAACAATGTACCCATCACACCAACAGTTTCCACATTCCCATGGTCCGCGTCCAACTCCTCGTCACTCTCCACAACATAAGGATTGGAATGAGTGCTCTCGGGGAGAGTGAGAGTAATATCATTTCTGGAATCGAGAAGTGATGCCAATGTGGACTTAATCATGGACAATTGTGAACTCAGTTCATCAATGCAAGCTTGTTGTTCTCTCGGAATTTGATAGAAATTGTCCTCCGATGAATCATAGTAAGATGAT
>NMUG010005780.1:0-12938 GCA_002855965.1 Monotropa hypopitys | reverse complement strand
TAGATTTAACCTAGACACCTAGTACCCAGTCATCAGTGATGTGTGGAATGTAAGCGATCAATGTGGATAAGAAGTATCAACACCTTCTACATACCCAAATCAAACCAAGTTAAGCCTGGTGTACTGTAATTTACTTTTTTTATTGTACTTTGTCTAAGGCTATAAAAAGTTTATAAAGACATCCTTTTTCAATATCAAATCTAATGCCAACTCTCAAGTAATGTGAAATATATCACCCCAAGCATTGTAACAGTGCCTTACAAACTTAAGAACACTGAAGCACTGTCATAAGAAAAGTAGTTATCCAAATTACTTGTTAAGTTATACATTGATCGGCATTTATGTGGCTGAACATATGGCCACTGTTTTGAGTTCATTAACCCCCAATGGTTTTAGACCACCTTGAACGGAATGCAGGTCGACTTTGAACATGTTCCACTTGTTTAGGGGTACAAGACAAAATTGTTAGATAGCCTTTAATAGTGTATCATGTTTAAAAGTATATAATTTTTTGTGATTTGGATATCCGAATCCCCGTTTGGAGTGCAGATGGATGTGAACAAAAAATTCCCAGTGGATATCGGGGAAGGGATGGAGGTGAGATGAGGGTGAGTGGATTGGAGGTGGGGATAGTGATATCCACCCCCGCTCCACCCCGTTGCCATCCTTATCCAGCACCGGTTGATCTGGAACCTCCACCCAGTGGAACTGCTCGGGGGTGACTTTGCCCTTGACGACAGCGATATAGCACTGCTTGGCCGAGGCTTGGTCTCCCCTAAGCTCCTCCACGCCTCTTGAGCCAATGAATTTGATGATCTGGTGGTATGTGGAGGCAACTCCCTTGATACTATGGACCCAGGTTCGGCCCAAAATAGCGTTGTAGGACGATGGGACGTCGACTACCACAAATTTCACCTCGGTTGTGACCGTGTCGATGGTCACTGGTATGGTAATCTTGCCGAGCGACCAGACAGATGCCGCATTAAACCCTACCAGTGGCCGTCAGTCGGTTGTAGGTCCTCTGACTTGTACCCCATTTTTTTGAACAGTGAGTAATACATGACGTCTGCCGAGCTGCCGAGGTCAACTAGGACTCTACTGACCTGGCAGTCGGCAATTTGCAGGCTGCCGACTAGCGCGTCGTCGTGGAGATGTTGGACCCTTTCAGAATCTTTAAAGGAAAAAGTGATGGAATACCTCGAGTCCGGCTTTGGCTTCTTCGACATGGGCTCGACGGCAAGAATCTCCTTTGCCTCGATCTGTTGGAGCTCAGACCGAAGCTGCTCCTCTCGTCGGTGATCCACTATCCCGTGGATTATATTGATGATGCACAGGGCCAGCTTAAGATCTTCCTTCGGTACGACCGTGACCGTCTTCTCAGCATCAATGAACTTACCAAGATGGCCTGCCGTGGCCAGCTCCTCCAAGAAGTCCTTGTAGGCTCGGCAGTTGGTTGTGAGGTGCCCCTTCTCCATGTGATAAGAGCATCTGAACTTGTCGTTGCCACCTCTCTGGGCTCCCAACCTCTTCTCTGGCCACCTGAAGTACGGCTCCTTTTCGATTTTGCGAAGGAGCATGAAGGTTGGCTGTTTGAAGACGGTAGTGTGAGCCACATACTCGTATGGCTTGTAGGTTCGGGGCTCCCCCGACTGGACGATATTGGTCTCTTTTCTCTTGACCGAATTATTGTGGTTGCTGGAACCTTGGCCGGAGCGCTAGTCGGCTCTGCTTCGCTCTTCCTTGGCTTCCTCCAGTTTGGCGTGGAACTCGATTCTGGCCATGAGCTCATTCATTGTGGCCGAAAGAAACAACATCAGATCCTCGAACTCTCGGCTGGAGTGGTCTAGACCAAGCTTGAAAGATGTAACTGCGATTTTTTGATCGCAATCCTCAATCTCATTGTAAAGGTCCCAGTACCGGGCTGCGTATTGGCGCAGAGATTCTGACCTTGCTCGCCGAAGGCCGAGAAGGGAATCAACCTCTTTTTTGATTTTTGTGCTGGTAATGAATTGAGCCAGGAAGGCCGTTGATAGATCTCTCCATGAGGAGATGGACCCTGTCGACAGTCGGTCAAACCAGAGTAAGTTAGTGTCGCATATCTTGGCATTGCTTTCTCTTAGGTCCTTAGTAGATTCTTAGGGTTGTCTTACCCTTGTAGAGAGCTTGGTTGTTCGTCTTAGAGTTCATGGTTGGACCTAGGATTCCTTGTCCTTTGCACTTACTCGGGTTGAAGGTTTGGTTGTACACTTTTGTTGGCATTACGCCTATGTCCACTATTACTTGAGTTAGATTTGCTTCACTTGCACCTTGGGTTCTTTACTGTTTGTACATTTACTTATAGACACATAGGCATGCACCGCATGTGCATGCTTGGTAGTAGTTAGGGGTTTTCTCACTGAGCTGTGATTTGCTCAAACCCTCTTTCTTTTCCTTTTTTTAGTCTGTGTTGCAGGGCTAGACAGATTCAGTGGCTTGGAGCTGGAGTCTGTGGATAGATTTTTTTGGGCTTGGCTGTTACAGTTTTCAGTTGTAGTATTTCAGTTATAGTTATTCTCTTTGTACATAGTATTTCATTTGTACTTTTCTTTGTGTTGTACTTCAGTTTTAGTACTTCAGTTGTAGCCAAATGTTGTACTTTACTTCTTTTGCTCGTACATTTTTGTACCCTTCTCTTACACTGCTCTACGATGTAATGTTAAATTCAACTGAATGTATCTGGATGGTAAGTGGTTGTATCCCATGTTTATTATTTAAACTGTATTTCAAAAAAATTGTTTGAAAATCTGGGGCATGACAAAAATACCTCGGTGTCTGATTTGATCCTAGTCAACTTCATTCTTCTTCTGTTGCTGCCAGGATGATTATGAGTGTGTTGGCTTGAGCAAAATGTAATGTTTTTTGTGGTGGCATTCTAGTACCTCAATTTTTTCTTTGGATTAAAATGCCCTTGATGGTTGTTTTGATTCCTACAAATGTCCTCCTTCCTGTTTCAATAGGGGTATTGTTTGTGAGGAGGTTGGATTCAGCCATTTTCTTTGATGTTCATAGAACTTTGTCAGAATCTGATGCTTTGACAAGCTTTGGACTGGTTAGTTGTTGCTTGTGCATTTTGGCCAAATTTGGCTACTTTTTGTATAAGGTGGGGCAAAATCTGGTGTCAACAGTTTCCCCTCTTTGTTTGGACTTCAGTGTAGAGAAGAACAGACAAAGAAATTCATCCCGGGAAAATTTTCCCTAATATGATGAGCCTTTATTTTTGAGTCTGTCTGGCTTTGGCATTTGCTATGTCCTATGGGAAATTGCTTTTATTTCACTAAGTAGATTAGATGTATTTTGTTGGGATACCTAAAATGACAAGAGTTTTATCCAGCAATGTGCATTTATGAAGGTAGACCATTGTAATCCATTCTTGTCTTTAGGTTATCAAATGAAACTACTTCACAATATAATATGATTATACATATTTTTATGCCTTTATTAATCAATGAAACATGCATACACACACCCATGAATCTTGATTTTAAGATCGATTATATGAATTCACACCCACATAAACCATTAAAAATTGGTTCACATACTTTTCCTTTTGAATAATCATGCCAAATCAATGATTATATGAAAAAACTCAACCAATATGACACTCAAATTCCCAACACACATAGAAGAATCGACACAACCACATTCTAGGATCATACATGAAACCTTAAAATCAAATCCAAATAGAACGATTAAGAAACCAAAACAAAACCTTAATCTTACCTTGGACAACGATCTACACGCTCTAAGCTTCTCAAAATGCCTTCAAATCACTCTCGAGCCTCCAGATTACCAAGAACTGCCTTTCTCTCTTTCTCCCTCTAACTTTTCTCTCAATTTAGAAACAAAGTTTAGGAGGCGAAATACATTTAGGAAAAACCTAATGGCACTTTACAATATTAAAAAATGTTACTAGAGGCAAAATACAAAACTATCCTTAATTTTATACATACAGATAAATGTGGCATGCCCGACAAAGTGTGTCCTCGGGGCATGCTCCCTACGCGCTGGTTGTGCCCGGGACATGCCACGGGTGTGCAAGGCTCTATTTTTCGAATTTTTGTATACGGATTGCGCCCCGAGGGCGATCCAAAGGCGTGATTGCCTCTATTGGGCTAAAGAATTAGCCAAGCAATGATATTCCTTCACTTTCCTTCACCCTAAACTCAACTGAAAACATTTACCCATCTATTTTTATATTGAAAGGCACTATGACATTAATCTGTAATCTTCCCCAACCTCAAAATAGAACTCCAAAACTAATCCCCAAATGCATGAGGCTTCACACGCCACTAATAACCTCAAGAATTATTCTTCCACGACATAATACCTTAAGACTAGTGGTACTGAACCATTTCAACTTAAACCTCAACTACACACAAGAATGAATGGAATCTAAATGTGGTAACATCATGCAATGCATCACACAACACTTCTCATTTTAAATCAATTTATAATTTACACCTTTTCATCATTCACCTTAATACACACATCCTTCACCTTTATTCATGCAACTTTTGTTTGCCAAGTTCCTTATATAGAGCATCGGAGAGTTTTGGCCACGCGCTTCGGCGTGGGTGAGCCGTCCACCTATGGCATGTGGCAGTGCACCTGTCCCCTCTGAGTGTACGGGCGTGTGGCCGACCAGCGGTTTCCGACAATGTCAGGTGGCGCCACCTGACAACCTTGGGCAGCAGAAAAGCTGATAAAGGTGGTGTGACATGCGGCGGGAATCACGGAAAAGTTGATTCTGTGTCAGGCAAGTGTCTGCTATGTGCGCAAAACCCGTGATGCTGTCTCCGAGGGAATCTTCGCTGTGAACAAGGCATTTTGTCCTGTTTGGCCGAAGCGAGCTGCTTCGGCGTTGCTTGTTGTAGGCCGGGCCGTCCTGGACTAAGAGACCTCTGCACAGAAGTGATCCCAGGAGAGCCTCCGCGTCAGGCGTTGCTCTGCTCGGTCGCATGACCTTGACTGCTAGGCTCCCCGGCTAGGCACCTCCTCTGGGCTTTGAGTCTCCGGGCCGGAGAGAGCCCCAGAGAGGCCCTGTCGTCGGCTAAGCTTAGTTCGGCCGCATGTAGGCTGGCCCGAGCTGTGGTCCTCCTAGAGGAGGTAGTGGCTCTGGCCTCCTGAGAGTTCGGCCCCCAACAGTAATTACTAAAACGAAGAGTTTGTTCTTGGGTTGTATTTAGGAACTAGGTTGTATTTAGTAATTAAGTGGTTGTATTTAGAACCCCCTTTTATAATTGGGGACTCTTTTAAGGGGATTTCTAATATTTATTTAAATCCGTTAAAGTTCTCTTAAATAAATTTTCGTACCCGCTAAGGTTGCATTTAACATGCGCACTTTCTTTCCACTATAACTTGTTCGTATATGGACTGTAACTTGTTCATATATATACGGTAACTTTTTTAAATATACATGAGTTATAGTGGAATTATAGTACAAGTTACAGTGAAGTGTAACTTGTTCAAATACTAGGATTTGAGCTCTTGGATGAGATCCAAGGGTTAAAAATGCACAACCAATGGTATCGTGACACATGACACAAAAGTTTCCTATATTGTTATATAGATGCACAAATTGAAGTGTATCTTGACTATGAGACAAGTTACATTGCATTTGAGACAAGTTATGCACTATAATTTGTTCAAATATGTTCAAATATGTTCAAATATGTTCAAATTAAAATGTAATTTATTCAAATATATTTAAATATTTACAAATATACACTATAACTTGTTCAAATATGCACAAAATATAGTTACATCGCATTTACTATAATTTGTTTAAATATTCACAAGTTATAGTGACATTATACTACAAGTTACAGCGCACTGTAACTTGTTCAAATATGCACAAGTTACAGTGTACTGTAATTTATTTAAATATGCACAATTTAAAGTGCATCTTGACTATGAGAAAAGTTACATTGCATTCTGGACAAGTTATACATTGTAACTTGTTCAAATATGTTCAAATTGAAGTGTAATTTGTTCAAATATGTTCATATATGTACAAATACACACTGTAACTTGTTCAAATATGCACAAAATACAGTTACATTACATTTTGGATAGTTACAGTACAAGATACAGTGCACAACATGTTTCATATATGAACTGTAACTCATTCAAAATATACACAAGTTACGGTGGAGCTACGGTACAAGTTAAAATGCACTGTAACTTGTTCAAATATGCACAAATTGAAGTGTATCTTGACTATGGACAAGTTACATTACATTTTGGACAAGTTATGTATGATGGGGTTAATTTGGATTTGCCACGTGTCAAGGGCAAAATAGTATTATCCCAGCATCAAGCTGCAGCTCGGCACCAGACTGCCACGTCATCAGCATTTCTACACTAGAGGATCAGGTCAGCCCAGTGTGGCTAGACATCTCTTCAGTACGGAGACCAGTTATTCTGTATGGCTTACTAGATCCTCGGTTGATATAGCCAGCCATGTGTCCAACAGTACCCCCGCACTACGATTAGGTTGGCCCTGTGCGGCTAGCATCCCAGTAGTTGGGCAGGTAGCTGTCCAGGGACACATAGAGCAGGATCATGGGAGATACAAGTAGTCACTTGCCGTAACCAGTATCTCCGATGTGAGGATCAGGCTGGTCATGTACGACTAGCATCCTCATAGCACAAGGAATCGTCTTCTAGAGTAACACATGCCAGACCAGGTTTGGTACAGCTAGACACGTGCCCCAGTAGTGCCGCTGTGCGGATTAGGTTGGCCATGTGCGACCGACATCCACCAGCGTATCATCCAATGGAGCAGTGCAGGAAGAGGTGGAAGATGAGGCGTCCACGTGTCAGGCATTCAGATAACGGTAGAAGGCATGTGTGTCAGACTTTCTCTTCCCAAAAGAATATTTGGAGTTCCAAGAACATTAAAAAGGTGTGTCGACATTCTCTTTTGTCGGAGAAAATGATAGACATTTGTCAGATTGCAGCTGACACGAGAAAAAGGGACGAGGATTCCTAAGAAGACCTCGTTTCCAGCAAGGAGCTGGAAACCCAAAAGGAAGAAGGATAAAAGAAAGAGTTTAGCCACTGGTGAACGGTACATGCCATTTTGCTCTCAGGCTTTTTTATGCATACAGTTTTCTACTTTCTTTGATCAGGACTAACTTAGTCATCGGAGAACCTTTCGGTTAGAAAGAGTTTGAGCATCTTGATAGGGTGTTCAGAGAATCCAGATATTCATCTGTTTACTGGCAGGGGTAGTACCGGCGTATTTTACCCTCGCACAATTGGCATCGTCTATGGGAAATCCACTCCCATAAGGAAGAAAAGAAATCTAGAGTTCAGTACCAGGCCAGAAGAGATGACGAACCATGGAAAGGAAACCCCCAGCATTGTCAGAAAGGAGACCGAGAAGGGAAGGCACTCAGAAGCCACTCTTTTTAACCCTCCTCTGGCACCCAAAAAGGTCACGAACAACCAGTCATGTCTCTTGGATACTCATGGAGGCATTTCTAGCCTAGCAGGGACATCCAAAGTCCCTGTCAGAGGCACTGGGGACCCACTAAGGATCCAAGATGATTTACTAGAGGATCAGTGCTACGACAATACGGAGATGGAGTACTTCTAAGAAGAAGATAGTTGGTCTAGCTCTCAATACTCTCGATCACCACCCAGGTTCAAGTCGATCAGAGACGAGGACCCAAAACTAGGCGATTCAGCATCTGGAGTTGGAGGTAGAAAGGCTGTCCAAATAGCCCCAGGAAATGCAGAGACCCGTTGGCCATCAGCAGCAATATTCAGAGGCTCCTCAGGCGAGCTAGTCACGAAAGGATCACCCTTGCCCTTCTGGAAACCAAGTGGTAGTACTAGAAGGAATGTATAGGACCCATCAGCAAGATAGCAGAGAAAGTGGGTCCCACCCCGTCGCTAGGAACAGTAGAGGGTTTTTCGGGACCCCCTCAGCCCAGCGAGCATTAGAGCATAACCAACAACCATGTGGGAGATACACGGCAGTAGCAATCATCACCCCGTGTGTGGGACCTCAGAGATTATCTTTGTCTCAAAGCCCCCGCACAGGGCGAGCATGAGGAGAGACCATTGAATTCAGCTCCGGTCAACCTCGTGCCAACAACTTTCGAAGGCATGAGGACATGCCTCAATGAGCGTCTCATGGACCGGGGAATGACGCAAGAGACTGCGAAGAGGGCCATCCAGCAGATTACATATACCTCGCTCTCCAGGGAGATCAGCAGTTACCAGATCTCTCGGGGTTTTAGTCTTCCCAACTTCTAGAAGTACAATGAGAGGACGGACCCGGTGGTGCACCCGAAGGACTATCAGTAGTTCTTGATTCTACACAAGGGAGACGAGAGTCTCTATTACAGGATGTTTGCATCCAGATTGGGCCGTACAACGCTCAATTGGTATCACAAGCTAGCACCCAGGTCGATTTGCAATTGTGAGCAGTTGGCCGAGACCTTCGTGAGTAGGTTCATGACCAGTCATGCTGCGCCAAAGCACTTTGACTCTCTAACGTCGTTGAGAAAACGATCAGATGAGACTCTTAGGGCATACACCGGAAGGTACGTTGACATCTACAACAAGGTCGAGGACTACACCGAGAAGCAGGCCGTATCAATGTTCAGGTTGGGGCTTTCCTTTGGTGAGAAACTAAGGGAATCCTTGACCCTGATCCTGGTGGAGACCTTCACCGAGTTGATGGAGCGGGTGGAGAAGCACGCAAAGTTGGAGGAAGACTCCCTCCTTGAAGCAGGTCATAACGCCAACAGATCGTACCGGGCCCACATGGTGGATTCTGCTGACAAGAAGATGAGTAGGAAGAGGAAGGCATCCCAACAATCTCATTTGAGAAGGGAGAGGAAGCTGAAACTGCTCTGCAGACTGCTCACAGGATGCCGATAGCAAGCCTTAAAGCCTATAAAGCTATGAGTGCGAAGTTCAATACCCTCATTTTCAGAATGGTACACCCTCTAAAAGACGAGCCTTTTTGGAAGTGGAATGCCAAGCAGGGGAGGAAACTAGGCTGAATTGGAGGCCACGAGACTCAGGTGCAGCTACCACAAGGAGTTCGGCCATATGACCGAACAATGTCAGATCTACCAAAAATTTTTGGAAGACATCGTGGGGGAAGGTCATCTGAAGTAGTATATCGCCCAAATGCCCAACAGGACACCAGGCCAATACAAGTGGATTTGTGTGACAACTCTTCAAATGAGGATCTGCCTATACTAGGTACCATCACTATGATCCACGAAGCCATAAAGCCGAGCTCCAAGGCTAAGTCCCGCGCTCAGAAGAGGAAAGAGTGCCACAAGCATCATGTTCTGCAGCTTGGGCATAAGCGTCATAGAGAACATAGCGGGAAGCCTGTCCAGATCTCATTTTCAGAGGAGGATTTGGACGGGGTCACTTTACCACATAACGATACGTTGGTGATCACTCTGAGTATCAACAGGTACGACACAGAAAGGATCTTGGTGTATGAGGGCAGCTCTATCGACATCCTTTATTTCCAGGCATTCAAGAGAATGGGGTTCACTCAAGCGGACCTCAAGTCAACCAGAACTCCACTTATTAGGTTTAGCACGGTACTTGGATACACAGGATGGGGCTATCCCTTCCACCTATCATCAAATCATCAAGTTCCCAGGGCACAAAGGAATTGAAAGCATCAGAGGGAACCAGAAGTTAGCTAGAAACTGCTTCATTGCTTCCATCAGATCCAGTTCCAATGCTGAGAAGATAAAGTCTATTGAAGTTCTAGACCAGTCTGTCTTGGAGGATGTGTGCGTGGACCCCTCCACCCATGTGGTTGATAATCTGAGAAAGGTTCCCGCCCGCGAGACTGACGAGGAGAAGTATTTCCTGATTGGAGATGAACTTCCTGATATGGATGCCATTGAGTTGGTCTGGGTGTTGCGGGACCACATCGGCGTATTTACTTGGACCCCACAGGAGATGCCCGGGGTACAATCGAGCATAATATGTCACTGGCTGAATGTCGATCCTTGTCACAAGCCAGTTATACAGAAAAGGAGACGCTCAACCGCGCAGCATTCTGAGGCTGTTATCGAAGAGGTTGACCGACTCATCTAAGCCAGTGCAATCAGGGAGGTCTACTATCTAGAGTGGCTCTCCAACACGGTTGTGGTCAAGAAAAAGAATGGGACCTGGAGGGTTTGTGTAGACTTCACAAGCCTGAACAAGGCTTGCCCAAAGGATAGCTTCCTCATGCCCAAGATCGATCAGTTGGTGGATTCTACAGTGGGATATAGGTGGATGTGCTTTCTGGATGCATACAGAGGCTACCATCAGATTGCGATGTATGAGCCCGACCAGGAGAAGACATCTTTCATCACACCTGTAGGGTTATATTGCTACAAAGCTATGCATTTCGGCATGCGCAATATCGGGGCAATATATCAGAGACTGACAACCCTCATGTTCAAGGATCTGCTAGGTAAGAGTATGGAGGTTTATATCGACGACATGGTGGTCAAGTCCATGGAGACCAACTCCCACCTGGTTGACCTTTGCCATACCTTCCAGATACTTAGAGATTTCAAGTTGAGACTAAATGCCTCTAAGTGTGCCTTTGGGATAAGTTTGGGTAAATTTCTTGGGCATTTGGTAACTCGTAGGGGCATAGAGATGACCCCTGATCAGATCGTTGCATTACAGAACCTCCAAAGTCCAAGAAGAACCAAATAGGTGTAACGTCTGACCAGGATGGCTGCCGTGCTCAACCGATTTATCAGCCGCTCATCAGACAAATGTAGGCCCTTCTTCCAACTACTGAGGAAGAGGACAGACTACACCTGGGGGCAGATTGCGAGGAAGCCTTCCAAAATATGAAGAAGTACTTGGCCACACCACTCATCGCTACACCATAGCCAAGAGATGTGTGTCTACCTGACAGTTTCAGAGCATGCAGTTAGCACCGTGCTGATCAAGCAGGAGGAAGGGCAACATAAACCATTGTACTATGTCAGCAAGACGCTATTGGATGCAGAAACCAGGTACCTTCCTTTGGAGAAGTTAATTTTGGAACTGGTAATGACTTCAAGGAAACTGTGGCACTACTTCTTAGCTCACACCATAGAAGTACCAATTGTCCATCCCATCGGGTCTGTCCTGAGAAAGGTAGATCTGTCAGGAAGGGGTGCAACTTGGTCAGTTGGCTTGAGGAGTACAACATCAGATATGTTCCCCGCACTGCGATGAAGGGTTAGGTCTTTGCAGATTTTGTGGCAGAATTGTCACATGAACCCGCACGGACACCTCACTCGCAGTCAGTAGACCAGCAGACCACTTCCGTTTATTTCGCACGACCAAACATTTATAAGCCGCACACAAAGGAACATTGGAAGATTTTTGTCACACCCCATCCACGACAACTGTAATAACAACCATCTAAGAATGGCGTGTGATGATGGAACACACTAAACAATACTAATCTCACAATAATCTAAAATACTAATGCAACTAGAAATAAAAATAAACTAAAACTACAGAACTATGAAATATCTACAAACTGGAAGACTATAAACTAAAATAAAATATCTACAACTCATAAACCATGAACTGAAGTAAAAACTCAACTATACAAAATGGGCTACAAATAACAGCTCAAAACTATCCCTGCTGAACTAGAAATAAAAACAAACTCTCTCACTCAAACTACAGGACTAAACAGTGCCCAAAATCCAACAAACTGAAACAACATATACATCTGAAAGAACAAAAGCTCTGCTACTGCAACTAGAAGCCTGAAGAAAATGGATAGCATCTCCTCTGCACTCGACTATGCCTCACCGCAGGCTGCGGCTCAACAGGTGGACATGCTAAACGTAGCAATCCTCCTACCACTCTGGAAAGAACTCTCACAACTGCTGAACTGGTGAACTCTAAACTGATCTCAACTCAGCAATACCTATATGGGGGAAAGGGAGGGTCCGCTTTGGGAAAAACTAACGAATACTTATAAGAAAAACATAAAGTAAAGCTACTAAAATAGCTATGGATCACTATTTTCAAGATTCTCACACTGATCCTTCAAACTATTTTCTCTTTCAGAAAATGTTCTTTCAAATTCTTTTTCTCTTTTCAAATCCCTTTCAAAGCTCTTTATATTTTAAAATCTCATTTTACTCAACGCAAAATCATTTCCATTCTTTTTTCTCAATTCTATTTTAAAATCTCATTTGATTATTTTATATCCAATTTCGTTAATAATTATATTTTAAGCATTCCTTTTTAAACTCATCTTCCTTAACTCATTCTAACATATTTTATTACTACTTTCTTTTCACAAAATACTTTTTATTTCTTTTTCATTTAAAAATACTTTTTTTCTTCTATTTTCAAAACTCATTTCATCACTTTCCATTTACCAAGTCTCATATGAAAATATCTCAGAATCTTATAAATCTCTGAGGTTTTCTCTTTGTTATCTCTTAAATAATTCTTTATTTCTTTCTCAATTTTTTTATATCTTTTTCTCTTTCCACGATCATCCTTTACAGGGTAAAAAATATCACAGGATCAAATAGGATCCATCTTATCTCATATTCATATCATATCCATATCTTATCTCAGAACCAGAATAACCAAGGGTCATTACATCCACTGTCTATATGTTATGACAATACTGTAATCCTGGGGACATTCTCGGATAGGCACAAGCAATGATCCAGGGGGTCGCTCGTAGCTCGTCCCAGCGATAGGGAAAACATCTCATTTAACCGTGAGACTTCGGTCGTACCATGTACGTAACGTCTCATTTAACCGTGAGAACCCGGCCGTACCAATGTACGTGCGTCTCATTTAGCTGTAAGAACCCGACCGTACCACTATATATAACGTCTCATTTAACCGTGAGAACCAGACTGCACTCTGGGTGC
>NMUG010005779.1:0-12940 GCA_002855965.1 Monotropa hypopitys | reverse complement strand
TTATTTCGTTACTTTCATTGATGATTTCTCTCGTTTAACTTGGATATATCTTCTCAAAGATCGGTCTATTCTCTGTTTTCTCAAAATTTCATGCTAAAATTGTTAATCAGTTCAATGCTAAATTATATATTTTGAGAACTGATAATGTCCAAGAGTATTTGTCTCATCAATTTACAGAGTTTAATGAAACTCATGGTATTACCCATTAAACTACTTGTGTCACCACTCCCCAACAAAATGGGGTTGCAGAACGGGAAAATGGGCCAATTTTAGCTGTAGCTCGGGCTCTCATGCTTCACATGCACATTCCAAAACCTTTTTGGGGATATGCTATTCTTACTGCTAATTATCTCATAAATAGAACACCTTCTTGAGTTTTGGACGGCAAAATTCTTTATCAAGTCATGTTTCCTGATAAGGACCTTTATATTCTTTCCCCAAAACTTTTTGGATGTGTTTTGTTTATTCATAATTTATCTCCAGGATGTGATAAGCTTGATCCTCGTTCTTATAAATGTCTATTTCTTAAATACTTTCGGACCCAAAAAGGATACAAGTGTTACAGTTCCGTGTTACGAAAGCACTTCATAAGTGTCGGCGTAACATTCTTTGAGACAATCCCATATTATTCCATTGAAGGTGGACAGATTCAACCACCCTTGTTAACTAATCTTAATCAGTCTCCTCGCCTTCCTGGGCTTGCCGCCCGACCACCGATTACACAGGTCTATGTTCATTGTTCTTCTGTTGTTACTCCACTTGTGGTTCCTACAGCTCTTCCTTCTGTACCCCTATCATTTTCATCAGCATTTGTGGATCCTGATCTCGATCGACCCATTGCTCAACGTAAAGGTGTTCGTGTCACACTCCGCCCCGAATACTCAACTAAAACAGGACGTAAACAGGCGGGCATGCGACCTATAAGCATGATTACCACAAATCAATCCTCCTTAAGGGAATTTAACTCCAATTCTCTATCTCAACCATGCTAAACAATGATTTCTATAATCATAAGAAATCTATAACTAACAGTATATTATCACAATAACCTACTGCAGCGGGAAAAAATAACAACTGAAATTAGATTAAATTACATGTTTTAAATAAAATAAAAGTAACTACACTAGCCCTGATCTACGTGCATTGGGAAAGATATACGCATCTAGTCATGTGTGAGTCTATCTACGTCCTCAAAGGCAGACTCTACTCCTGCACCAGTAGTGGACCAAGGAACTCAGCAACTCTTCAACAGCACCTGTGTCATCCAAATAATGGCCAGCATAAGAATATGTAAGATACATTAAAATTTAAACAAGTAGAAATCACAGTAAAACAAACCACCTCCACATATGCAAACAGATAATTCACTATGCATATGATCTCATGGTTGAAGCGACCGTAGTAGGTACTTCTGGCGCGTCCGCCCACACACATCTACATTATACATGCATTTCAGATATTGCATTAAATAACAATACATTTAACATACTCACAGCGGATTTATAATTGTTACCACAATCTGACAGCTCCGCAACACCCTCTAGTGGGCTAAATCCCAACTAGTCTTTCACATGTTCAAGCCAAAAATCATCAATGTCCGATATAATAAAACTTGAACAATAAATGGAAATGCGTAATTAAATAACTAAAATGCATAAAAATATTCCATTTTTAATCCACAACCACCTCTATGTTATTATTCATATTTAATAACATTAATTTCTCTTAATTTTTCCTCATATTATTGGTTTCTAGTATGTTTAAACCTTAAATACAAAGCTCCAAACAAATTGCCCGAAACCTGCTCTGAATCGGCAACCGATTACCCTACTCACGCTACCGGTTGCGCCACAAGGACCGCAACCGATTACCCAACACTGCGGAACCGGTTCCCCTTCAGCTATATCAAATTATAACAAAGTACTATTCATCGCCGTTTTTGACACCAAAATCACTACAGTGATTCTCAACAACCAAAATCAGTAAACACAACTACTGAATATTTAAAACCTATCTTCCAAAGGTTATAAACATGAATTATACTATCAATTAAACTCAAAAACCCTTCAATTACACAAACCCACTTCAAACTTCATACCAAAAACCAAATTCATGGGGAACCCTAAGTTTAGACCACAAATTAGGGAAAACCCCACTTCAATTCTTAAATTAAGATCAAAACATAAGAAAATCTAGTGCTCTTACCAATTGATTTCAGTTCCTTAGCCTTGATTCCTTCAATTTCTTCAAATTCGAAAACCCTCTTCTCTCCTCCCTCTTCGTTTCTCTCCCTCTCGGTGAATCTCTCTCTCTCTCTGTCGACATGTTTTGGGATGAGAATGAAGAAAATGTGTTGTATATGACACCCAAATCAATTAAATACTCAATTCCAAAACCCACCGAATGACACGACAAAACAATTCGTCTGATCCACTTAAGCACAACTGGGTCCCTGTCACTGGGCAACCAGTTCCCCTCCCAATGATTTCAAAATTGGGCCAACCTCTAGAGACTTGATGTTTCCTTCTAACTCGAAAATAAACTAACTTTTATTATATTTTCCCATCTCTTCTCAAAACACCCCAAAAATTTACTAAGGCATAATGGCCATTCTAACTTATAATTTTTACTCAAAAACCAACAAAAACAATTCCAACTTCCTCTAATTCCCCATTTTTCACAATAAAACTATTAACGAACATTTAATTAAATTAAATGACGTATTTTTCTAAGGCATGTCTTACAGTTCGTTCCTGTACTTCTCATCCTATCTCACAATTTGTGTCTTATGATTATTTATCTACCTCTTTTCGTGCTTTTTCCGTATCTCTGTCTTCTGCTATTGTTCTTAAGTCTTATCAGGAGGCTCTTTCTCATCCAGGATGGCGTTCTGCTATGTAAGAAGAGGTACACGCTTTATCATTGAATCATACTTGGGATCTTGTCCCCAAACCTTCTGGAGCCCACATTGTTGGTTGTCGTTGGTATTTAATGTTAAACACAAACCCAATGGTACTATTAATCGACTAAAAGCTCGTCTTGTGGCCAAGGAATTCACTCAAACCTATAGGCTCGATTACGCTGAGACTTTTTCTCCCGTTGCCAAACTCAACTTTGTTCACATTATTATCTCTCTTCCAGCTAATCTTGATTGGCCTCTTCATCAACCGGATGTCAAGAATGCATTCCTTCATGTCAAACTCTCAGAGACTATTTTTATGGCTCAACCACCCGGTTTTGAATCCAATGGGGAGTCTGTGTGTCATCTTCGCAAAACTATCTATAGTCTCAAGCAATCTCCTCGAACTTCGTTCAGTAAATTCAGTAGCACTGTCGTGTCTCATAATATGACTCGAAGTCAAATGATCACTTCGTATTCTTTAAGAAGACTACCAGTGGTATTGTAATTCTTGTGGTTTATGTGGATGATATTGTCGTTACCGGGAGTGACAGTCTTGGGATTCAAATATTGATTCGTCATCTTTGATCCAGTTTCTCACCAAGGATCTAAGCAAATTTAGGTATTTTCTTGGCATTGAGGTTGCTCATTCCAAAGCAGACATCAGTCAAAACGAAAATACACTCTAGATCTTTTGAAGAATACAGGTTATTTAAGTTCTAAACCTGTGGCCACTCCCATAGAGACTAATCTTAAACTATTACCTGAAGATGGTGAATTAGTTGACAATCCTGGGGTGTATCGGAGGCTTGTGGGTAAGCTTATTTATCTCACTATTACTCGACCTGATATCTCATATGCCGTTAGTATTGTCAACCAATTTATGTCTCGACCTCGTGTTCCTCATATGAAAGCAGTTGTGTGCATCATGAAGCATCTTAAAAATGCACATGGACGTGGGCTTCTCTACAAATCATCGGGCCATCTTCGCATCGAAGGATATACGATGCTGACTGGGCAGGATCTCCTGCTGATCGCCGTTCTACCACGGGTTATTGCACATTTATAGGTGGCAATCTTGTGACATAGAAAAGTAAGAACTAGGCGGTGGTAGCTCGTTCCAGTGCTAAAGCAGAGTATAGAGCAATGATTCATACCACTTGTGAGTTGACTTGGTTGTGTACACTTCTACAAGAGTTTGGGATTCCTGTGCACGGCCCCACTCCTCTCTATTGTGATAATCAGGCTGCAATCCATATTACTAATAATCTTGTATTCCATGAAAGGACCAAACATATTGAAGTTGATTGTCATTTCATTCGGTCAAAAGTGGAATCTAAAGAGATCAGTACTCCTTTTGTTCCTTCAGGCTCTCAACTTGCTGATATTTTTACAAGGGCTCTACCCAAAACTTCCATTGAGACTATATGTCACAAGCTTGGAGTATACGACGTATACGCTCCAGCTTGAGGGAGAGTGTTGGAAACAATTAGTATAATATAGTAGCATGTATAGTGTAATCAATTAGGTTATATTGTAATCAACCCAAATAGGTAGGTAGAATAATTAAATTTTATTTACTTTTCTTATTTTTGACTTGTATCTACTCTATAAATTATTCCTCCATGTGAGAGGAATAACAATTCATTCGAATCTTTCGAATGATACAAAACACACACGCATTGTAGGTAATTCATATGTTCTTTGTCAAATTATAGGTATCAATTGGACTGAAGAAAAACTAGTGACTCCAGTGTAGGAAATTTATGGAGGCATATCAAACCATCAATTACTACAACAATTACCTACAAACAACATGATGATAATTGTAGGTAGAAAACTTTTCACACTAAGCATAAATTAGTGAGGGGATAGAAGGTTCACTGACATTTCATTTCGTTCTCGGTATGTGTGGCTGGATGCAACAGCCAAAAGTTGTCCCCCGTGATTGTATGATAAGGATGTCACACTATTGGAGTATCTTGGCAACTGAAGACAACAGAAGGTTAGTCCAAGCAAGAAAAATCAAAACAATTTACAGTTAATACATAAAATAACAAAAAAAGAGGGGTTACAGATTAGTGTAAAGAAAGTGAAGTGCACTTTTCTTAGAGGAAAAAAGGAGTACCTATGCAGATACGAGAGATTCTTAACAGACATTGCATCTTTATACCAATCATCCACTTAACTCTATTAAATTCCATAAGAAATGCAGAAATAACCAAAAACAGGCAAGATAAAAGTGCAAATAGTGTACTACCGAATATGTAAGTAAACCGAATTCCTAACCTTGTGGTTTTCTTTCCAAAAATTACGGTGAATTAAGGGAGTAATTAAGAAGTTTCTGTGCCACCATCCACTCGCACTGGACGAAGAATTACTAAAGCTTACATTCCCTTGTGAGCCTCCAAAGTAAATTCAGTTGTACAATTAATTTATCGTGCACTAATTTCTCAGTTTGGACCTTATAAATCTTTACTTGAACACCATGGTGATTGCAATAAAGATCGAGTTACAAAATAAATGGGATGAAAAGTACCTGCAATAGTCTCCTCTTGCTGTGACTGTCCCATGTGCTGACATAACCCTTGTTGTTGCCAGTGACAAAAGCACCGGAGATGCTAAAAATGGACAAGTAAAAGCCTAATCAATCGTAAGTTTTCTCAAATCTATTCTAATCCACTGTGCTGACAGAAGGCATACAATGGATTGAATGCAATGTCATTCACTGCTACAACATGATGCCTTCCATCTTTTGACTTTGGATCACACCAAAAAACGTATCTGCAAAATTGATCATAAACTGTGTAATATGTTCCATTACACTAAATTATCAGAAACTGAAATGGGAAAAAGTAGTGGAAATTTAAATCCTATTGCTGAAGAGCCTCCATGATATTAAGATTATGAACTCGATTCCTCATACCAAATCATGTTATACTCCCTCTGTTTGTTGCTCCATTGATCCTTACTTTAAGGCCAATGTTAATCATTTATGGGAGGAAGTCTTTGAAGCTTAAATATTTTTTTGGTTGACTATTTAAAAAGAATTAATACTTTGGTCATCCCAAAATGGATTAAAGGACTATAAGTTATTGGAGATCTCTTTCTAATTGACCAAGGATTTCAATGGAAGGCGGACACGTTGAAGGAGCCTGACCCTTTGCCAACAATTGCCACCACCGCTCAGGGCCATCCCTGAAATTTTCGGGGGCCAGTCGAGATAAAAAAAAATGGGGCCTGGCACATTTCTTTTTAGAAAATGCAAAACAATAAGAATAACCTTCAAAATGAGAGTATCATAAGAATTATACAATATAAAGTAGGTTTATGTTACTTCAGATTTAACTGATTTGAATTAAAAGTTGAGTTCTTATACAAATATATATACGTGTTGTGCAACATTTGCATACTTAATTACACTTTCAAAGTACTTTCATACACCATTTAAGCCTAATTTGACCAATTAACTACAATTTTTTGGAAAGTATTTTGGTTCGTGTTCAATGGTGGAATTGAAAGTTTAAAAAGACTTCATGATCTCAGCAAAACGACCATTAAAATGAAAATTGAATGATTCATTTTTTCAAATATGTGCCATTGTTTAGACTAATTCAATAATACATTCAAGATCAAAAAGAGAAATAAAAACTTGACAAAAAATATGAGAATTTTTCTTTGAACAAAAAAAATGAGAACATTTGTTAAAAACAAAAAATAGTAACACATAAAATGCTTACATACCTTTATTAAGGATTTCATCAGAAAACAACTGGTAAATGCTTATATGCCTTTATTAGGGATCTCATGAAAAACAACTTGTATAATACTACTATTTAATACTTATTACATACCTACATTTTAAATCTAAATGAGGGCCTTAATTTAGATATTATTCAAACTGAATGTGGAAAAAAATATAAAAGAACATGTCACATTAATAAAGTGGAATGATTTTTGTCTTACTGTTTAGTATTGTAGTGGGATGAATAAAGCAGGCCGGATGGACTGTCGAGAAGCCCACCCGTGGACCAACCCGATGGACGATGATGTCGGATTACGTGGGAGCCGACAGTCTGGTCTCGGACATGCACGGAAGAGCCCGTAATGACGAGTATTGCCGAAGTGTAACGTCGTCAAATCATTGGCCGAGGATCACCGACATGACTGAGTCATTGCCGAGGTGGTATCCTGTTGGATATTACCGAAGGACAGTCACTTTAGAGTATTGCTTCCGCATTAACAGGTTATGACCGTTCGGACCTTCGATATATGGGTGACGGGCGGACACACTAGCCAGAGGCGAGGACAGATGTTGGATCAGCGAATAAAGACATTCATGATGAGAATGTAAGCCCACGTTGGGATCCAGGTTGTACAATGTGACCCTAACATGTTGTATCATCATGGGTGGGCTGACATCACCTCTAGGCAGTTAGGTCGTTCGTGCCAGAGCATATGGCAGTGACGTGTCGGACATGGCACAAGTCAAAATAAAGGGAAGAGGGGGAAATGAGATGGACATCTCGACTTCTGAGCATTGTTACTATGTTCAATTCACTCTATTCATTGAAACCCTTTCTAACTTAGGCATCGGAGTGCCAACCGATGTTGACGGCCAATAGCACTAACGGATTTCCTGTTTTGCAGGCTAGGCGAACAGGGGAGGGAGGTTCAAGGTCAATTCCACCGGATAAAGACGGTTAGAGGAGGCGAGAGGCAGAATCCCCACAATTGGCAACTCTGCTGGAGACATCTTTTATGTTTCTTCCCTCACTCTTTTACAGTCTTCCGTGGTGAATTTTGAATGATGGATTCTTCTCTCTTGGAAGGAAGAGTCGTGTGACGGACAGGCGGGACTTACGATGGAGATATTGCTGGGAGGAAGAATGTTGGGGCTAACAAAGGAGATGACATGGGGCAGACAGACAGTCCCTCCATCACTGCATGTGCCTCCAAGCACCCACAACTCAGAGACGAGGAATACTACCCTACTCCTCCCTATCCCAACAAAATTACGTCCAAACAGTATATCAAGAAGCTTGAAGTCGATCTAAAAAAGAGAGACAACCATATTGATTCCCTCCGCCTGGAGATTATCCAATTCCAAAAGTCTGTACGATGTAATGCCGCACCAAAGATCAACGATACCAGAGAAAGGGATGATCGGGGCTACTAAACTCTCTCTCGGCACAAGGGTCATCCATGCAAGAGTGATATAGTCCATGTCCATCAGTGTCTCAGCAAAGGGGGGATGATGTTTCTGGAGCATCCGTAGCCTTTGCTCTGATGCTTTTGTCTGTACTGTAAAATATAGTTAATGTAAAAATTTAAATTTTTCAAAGTGTTTTACCTCTTTTCGGTAGGATGCCAGGTGGTTGGATCCGGAGTTTAGCCAGATAAAGACAGATTCCTTGATAGAGTTCTGGCGGATAGAGACTAAGATGTTTGTTCATATGGTGATGGCTCTGTCGGTATTAATGGTCCGGATTGATGTCGGACATATAGAGATATATAACCCCATAATGAGGCGAAGAGGTCCGGATTGCTGCCGGGCATGTTGAGATATAACTCCATAATGAAGGGAAGAGGTCCGGATTGCTGCCAGATATGTAGAGATATATAACCCCATAATGAGGAGAGGTCCGGATTACTGCCGGACATGTAGAGATATATAACCCCATAATGAGGGGGAGAGGTTTGGATTGCTGCCGGACATGTTGACATATAACCCCATAATGTGGGATAGAGGTCCGGATTGCTGCCGGACATGTAGAGATAGCGCCATAATGATGGCGGGTGGTTTTAAGAGAGACGGGTCATATTCTAGATTCATAAGGTGGTCAGCAGGTTATAACCAAGCCCGAAGCTTGCGCCTGCCGGAGCCACGGTCTTCATTGCAGCGACTTGGCCAAGCCAGACGGTCAGTCTTGAAAGATGGGTGGTCGATAGGTTATAACCAAGCCCAAAGCTTGCGACTGTCGAAGCCACGGTCTTCATTGCAGCGACCCGGCCAAGCCAGACGGTGAATCTTGAAAGATGGGTGGTCGGCAGGTTATAACCAAGCCCGAAGCTTGCGCCTGTCGGAGCCACGGTCTTCATTGCAGCGACCCGGCCAAGCCAGACGGTCGGTCTTGAAAGATGGGTGGACGGTCAGGTTATAACCAAGCATGAAGCTTGCGCCTGCCAGAGCCACGATCTTCATTGCAGCGACCCAGCCAAGCCAGACGGTCGATCTTGAAAGATGGGTGGACGGTAAAACAAATTATTACATGTTAAACCCAAAACTTTCCATCAAATTTGTGTAACTCTAAAATTGAGATATTTCCATTTATGATGAAATATAAAATGAAAAATTCTTTGGTAAACGAATATCTCATAAATACTTTCTTTAGGCGTTTACGCAGTGTACAACAAAAAATTCTCATTATATGATAAACAAAAATTGAGACGCTAATCGAATTTAAAAAATATGAGAATTTCGCATTTTAAAATCGGTTGAGAGCAAAACCCTACACACACGTATATATTCCAAACATTTTCAACATAATAGTTAGATTTGCTTCTTGAACGACTGGATTTACTTTTTTTGTTTGAATGGCTGGACACATTCTCACACAATGTTAGATTTGCTTCTTGGTTTGAACAGCTGGATGTTAACATATTCTCACACATTCTCACATACACTGCACACCGTTAAATTTGCTTTTGACGAACGGCTGGATGTTGACAAACTCTCACACACACTTCACACAGTTAGATTTGCTTTTGACGAATAACTGGATGTTGACATATTTTCACAAATGCATCATGCATATATTCATGCACGTTTTCACACACGCATCACACATTTCCCACATATTTTCAAGATAGACATTCTCTCACTCTCTCACACCCCCTAAGATCCCCTCCCCACCACCACCCTCCACTACACACACCGAAATCCCCATATCATCCCCCCCACGAGATCCATCTGCAATCTCTCGGTGAGCTCTCTCTCTCTCTCTCTGCCTCTGTGTCTGTGTTTGTGTGCTCTGTGTTTTCCGATTTCGATTTTGGGGTTTTTTATTTAGGGTTTCTGGATTGTGTTTTGGGGTTTTCAATTTGGGTTTTGGGTTTTTGGGTTTTTGATTTGTCTGTGCGTGTTTGGTTGTGTGTGGGGGTTTGGTTGTTTTCATTTAGGGTTTCTGGGTTGTTTTGGGAGTTTTCGTTTCGAGGGTGTTCTGGGTTTGGCTGTGTTTTTTGTTTTGGTTGGCTATGTTTTGGGGTTTCGATTTTTTGGTTCCCAGTGTGTGTGTGTGTGTGTGTGTTTCGATTTTGGTTTTGAATTCTGGGTTGTGTGTGCAATTTTAGTGTGTGCGATCTGTGTGTATTCGATTTCTACAATTTAATATTTCGATTTTTGTGTGTGTGTTCGATTTCTGTGTGGGTTTTTCGGTTGGTTCCGTCTGAGCCCTTTGCTGTGTTGGTGTTAGTTGTGTATGTGTGTGTTCTCTGTGTTGATCTTTGTACGTCTATGCATCTTTGCATGTGCTCTCTGTGCGTCTGTTCGTGTTTGAACATGGTTTCTCTATTTCGAACATGAGTAATACGTATTTCATGATTTCGTACATGGGTAATACGTATTTCAAGATTTCGAACATGGGAGTTTTTGTATTTCGAACATGAATTTCTGTATTTCGAATATGAGTAACATATATTTCCAGATTTCGTACATGTGTAATATGTATTTCTGTATTTTAAACATGAGGTTTCTGTATTTTTGAATATGAGTAATACGTATTTTTAGATTTCGAACATTATGTTTCTGTATTTTGAACATAGGTTTTTGTATTTCGAATATGGGTAATATGTATTTCCACATTTTGAACACAGGTAATATGTATTTCCAGATTTTGAACATGAGTAATACGTATTTCCTAATTTCGAACATGAGTTCCCATTTTTTTGAGGTTCTTTGTTACATGGGGTAGTACATATGTTCGAACATGTGTAATGCGTTGTCTCGATTTTGTTAGTGTGTTGTGGTCTCGACTTTATCGTCCCGTACCAACGGCACGGGCTATCGCTAGTACATATAATAAGGTGTATAGAAATTCTTAATATAAGATGTCCGTCAAAAATGGTGATACAAACTTATGTAGTTATTGTATCATTTGGTTGTGGTTAAGGATGATGGAATTCTTATGAGTTAAAATCATCGTTATTATGTATTAGTAAATATGGTTATGCACATATGCATTATCCGAACATGGAATAGTAAGCAAAGTAAGTGATAAAGGCATCGCAACAAAATGCCAAAAGAATTTGTATATTGGTATTGGGTGATGGTATTAGGACATCACAACATAATGCCATAAGAACTTGTAATTTGATACGGTGTGATGATATCAAGGCTAAAAGGCCAATTGGGAAATTGTACTTGTATAAATTTTTTGCATTGTATAAATAAGATGTAGTCAAGTGGGAAAAAGAGTAATGGGAATTAGATATCTAAAAGTGATATTGAATAATAAAGCCAAAATATCACATTGTAATGTGAGTAAGAAGAGAAAGTGGTAAGAATTAAATCAACAATACAAATCCCTACTTGAGAATGATTGACTGTAAGTCATCATATGTCTGTTTTGATTTAAGAGTGACCTAATTTCGGGGACGAAATTTTCTAAGGTGGGGAGGATTGTAATATCCATCCCAAAAATTCTATTTTAAATGAAATTTTGTCAATAAATAAAAGATGAGGTGTCTGATTAATGGTAAGACATGTGATTATTGTTAGAAGAACGGGAAGAGGATAAGGGAAATTCAAAACACTAACAATGGAGTTAGATTAAATAAATAAGAAATAAAGTGGTTCAAATGATTGGAAAATAAGCCAAAGGCTTTAATTGTGTTAAGATGGAAGGTGAGGGGATATGGTGTAATTTGGAAGGTGACATGCAAAAATTACAATCGTGGAAGTCTCTGGGGCCAAGTTCAATCTGAGTCAAATTCCAAAATCAACACCGAGAGGTGAAAACCAAATTGGATACTAAAATTGAGAGAGACAGTAGATCGAGAGAGATCGATGAAACATTACAGATTAAGAGAAATCCTAAATCGGAACTCAATTCGATTGAGAGGATAAGCAATTGAAACCTCAAATCGGAGGTAGGTGATCGAGGAAAGGGTTCGATCGAGGAGGAGGAGCAGTGAATAGGTACATATATATATGTGTGTGTGTATCGTAATAAATTGTGTGTAAGTAGGTCATGTATGTGTGTGCTGCGAAGAGGGTGTGTGTGTGTTGTGAAGTGTGTGTGTGCAAACAGTGTGTGTGTCCGGCTATGCGTATGGTCGTATGTGTCATGTGTAGCTATGAGTGTTTGGTACTATGTATATCTAAAGAATTGACTTAAAAAGTTTAGAAAATGTTAGGTTATTGAATGAATTAACGAAGAACACAGAGGAACAACCAAAAACACAACAGAAGCAGTGAAACCCAAATGTCTGCAGATTGCGTTACCAGTAACCGAGTGTATGCGGTTACCGATAACCGAGTGTATGTGGTTATCGGTAACCAGTTTCTTGGGGTTATCGGTAACTAGGTTTTGGGTTTCTGGGAAAAATGAGGTTATCGGTAACCGGGCCCAGGAGGTCACCGGTAACCGATTGCTCGAAAAATATTATGGAAAAAAAGAGAGAAAAGGGGGAAAATGACAGGATTTAAAGATTAATAAAATAAATCCTAGTCTAGTTGAGTTAGTTAATTAAACAAATACGGCTATGACATGTACTTTAGGAATTGCTACAAATACAATCGAAGTTCCAAACATAGGAACCAAATGAGAAATTGTCGGAAAGTCAGGTGAGTGAATAAGATATAGATATCTTTTAATAAGATAGTTATTATTTCAATTTAATTGACATTGCAACTTCAATGCAAGGGTTGTATAGTAATACATTATATTATAAGTAATGTGAATGAAATCTACTATTGATTTTCAGATTCAGTTGTAACTATACCAAATCCCTTTTTATGTATAATGTTGTCGTGTTCTT